>JAHZMV010006106.1:0-35277 GCA_027743765.1 Coecobrya sp. COE2
GTTGCTTGTTCTAACTTCACAGGCATCTGTTTCCCTATGTTTTGTTTTGTATGACTTATGAGACCTTCTTCCGCGAGTTCACCCATATATAGGAAGACAATTGGACATACACACATACACACAAGTATAAATACTCGAGAGGGTTTATTTTTGGTGAAATACTACAAGAGTATGACACGCACAGTAGGTTCCGTTTTTGATAATGAGAAAGCTAATTAAAATAATATACGTACGGACAGTTTAATGTGCAGATTAAGAAGAAGAAGAAGAAGAGAGATAGAGAAAAAAGTGTGAAATGGAATGCTAATATTTTAACACACTCTACAACATAGACATAGACGCGCAAGGAGTTTTAAAATTAATGATATCTATATATATAATTATTTTATGGACTGTACCACCCACGCATAAAAGTAATTATTATAATTAGGATGATGAAAATGACGAAAGCGGGATAAAATAGTTTTATACGTATACACATACATACACACACAGATATAAATACACAGAGAGTTACAGACACGAGGAGGTTTGTCACAGATATGTATTTTAACACTACAAAAGTTGTATTGTACGACGGAAGGAGACAGGTGAGATGAGAAAAAGGATGTAAGAAAGGTTTGAGTTTCACAGAGGTGTGTCGTTGGTTAATGTAGAAAATTGTAACTGGGTATACGAACGTGACACGTTTGTGTGTGCTGATATAGAAATTAGAGTAGACAAAAAAGGAGAGAAAATGGCTGGAGGAAGAACAAGAGAGTTGCTGACAGGCATGAATTATTTTAAACGCGAGAAGGAGCATGAACGACAAAGAAGAGAAAGTAGAGCAATAATAAATATGAAGGGAAGGAGAGCTTATTATTCTTGCGATAGAAAGATATGGAAGGAGAGAAAGGCAGATAGAAAATGTGAGTGAAATAAGAGGGAAAATAATAAAAGTATGAGAGAGAGAGAGAGAAAAGGACTAGTCAAAGAAACGAAATGATCTTTCCAGTTTTAAGACTGATATGATATTCCCGTCACTATCCTGACCTAAGCTCTACTTATTTTTTAACCTTCTAGAAAGCTTGACTTACCGCGAAAAGTACATTAAATGTCTATTTTATAACCATTCCTTATGTTTACCAGGTGGGAAATAATACTGAAACTAATTCTTTAAAACAGCTCGTATAAATTGTATCCATTTTTCACCATATTGCAAACAATCATAAATGCGAGCTAACTGTTGTTTTCATCAGTAAACCCCCTGGTAAAACAATTGGTGCAAAAACATTTAATTTTCTTTCCGCGCCGAGTAAAAGTTTCCACTCAATTTTTGTCAGTGTCATCTCTGCCGACATGTAATACATATTATCTTCCTGGAAAGTGTACAATGAGTCTGGCAGCAACGTCACATGTGGAATTTTCGATGAAATTACTTAACTGATGTAGGAAATACCAGTATCAAGTACGAGTAGATACGATTTATCAGGAAAAATGTTATCTTATTAGAGGAAATCCTTTTTTAATGAAGATGGGAGGACCATCTTTCACTTACTTTTTCATTTGTTCTCTTCACAGAGAACGCTAACTGAATACCACTATTCTCTGTTCCATTCTTCACCAGACATTTTTCTCTTTGATATTTCATCCGATCCCTCTGATTCACCACTCACTCCAGCTTCTGTTCTATAGTCTATACCTAATACTCTAGGGAATTGAAAACAAAAAATATAGAACTTAGAAACTCGTAATTGCATCCTCTTCATCATACACAAGAAAGTGTAATCAAGAGATTAATTCTTTTCCAGTGAAAAACTAATGAATATATTTATTACATCATTATCAGAGTATCCACTTTCTCACCAAGGTGAATTACTTGGATAAAAAAATGAACACGGGTATTGAATATTATGTATATACGCAGACTTTAGAGAACATGTTTCTGTGTGTATTTGTTTAACTGGGCGAAAGAAATACAAACTTTTGAAAACATAATATTTTGGATTAAAAGTCTGCAATACATATTCTAATTGTGATATTACTTTGCTTGATATATCATGTCAGTTAATTGAGTACTTTATTATCATCATCATTATTATTTGCCATATATAAAATTTGTTGCTGCCAGTCCATTAGACTTAGTGAAAACTCTTTTGTCTCTTTGGGTGAACAGGCGCAAGAAAGGAATATGTGGAAAAAGAGAGATCTTTTGTTGTAGCGCAGGATGTAACGTACGGAGAAAAAGTCAAGACATAATAATAAATACCTAAACAACATAATAATCCATTTATCTCAGTATTTTTGGCAGCTGAGCCAGATAAAAGTGACAATTACATCTATCAAACGTCAAATAGTAGAAAAATAAATGCTATTTTGGTACACAAGTGAAGATGTTGATTGGTCGTTCATGAAAAGTAATACTTATCATCATCATCATCCGAAGTAGCATCATCACATGCTATAAGTACAATTTACACGCATTGTGATACACTCTTGTCGACTTATGATGGAAAGTGGCCATTAGTCAAGAAAGACTTTGGTTGGATGACTAAAACTTTTCTCTTGTGTAATATGACGACGTGACGTTGGTTGATGATGCACAAGTGCGTGGATTGGATTTTGGAGTCAGTTTCAATGTTAAAATTTGTAGAATAGTTTTGCTGTTAGACGGTCATGTGGAGTGAAATGGTATTGTCTACATTGAGAAAAAAATCATTAAAGTTTTGGAAGCTGAAAATGTCTGGGAATGAATGTCTTGTAAATATGTGTTATAGAAAGAACATCATTAAAAATAGGAACGGGTTGACATTTTCATCGTTTCAAAAAGAAAGTTATGCTCGAAAAAATAAAAGTCTAAAAATGGCTGTTATAACGCACACGAGTGTGGAAAGTATTCTAGGCATGAACTGTGATAAATTTATAAATAAAATATAAACAACATGAACTAGCCAGTCACCTCTCCAAATCACTGATATTATTGAAAATAATAAGTAGATAGTGTCACTTAATTTTAATCTTTATAATATAATTAAGGTAATAACAAAAAAATAGAAATTATGTTAGCTCATGGAAAGCATGTTATGAAAAAGTCGACACTTAAATGTGAGTTGTTAAATAGAAAATATGATAATTGTGTTCGTGTTGTACTCTGTGCTAGATAGCTCCTTACCATTACCATGTGAATTTGCTACTAAATATTAGATTGCCGTGTGTAAACCCGGTAAAATTATTTGTCCTCCGACGGAAAACATCCAAAAAGGATGAAATTAAAAGCTACATCATAATAGCCTGTTAGCCATTCCGAAACCCCGAAAATGTGGAAATGTGAGGAAGGATATCATATAGAAAAACACATGTCGTGCAGGATAACATATAAATTGATAACATAAATTAATAAAATGAACTAAAGAATTAACTCTCCGACACAAAAACATTTTTTTCTGCTGAAATACATACATACATATAAAACACGTTTTTTGTACACATCTGTGATTCATCATTACACTATTCAGGTAATAAAATATTCATAACTGTAATATTTCATTTCGAAGAGCATTCGGCTGAAAAACAGATTACAACAATGAATTTGACAAAAACACACACGCACGCACATGTATGCTCAAGTTGGCAAATATTCACAATTAAAAATATTTTCTGAGAAAAGAATAATAGGTGAATTTTAAGAAGAATAGTAATAAAAAAAGTAAAACTGCATGACACTATAATATTTGTAATTCACAGTATAGAATATACGTAGAAACATTATTGGAAATAATAACGATCACGTTGAAAACACAAGTGACAGAACAGTGCTCTACTACTGAAAAGATAACTACGAGACTTTTACACGAGAATAATTCAAGAATAGCCTTTTGTGCAACATTTGTGTGCACTGTGCATGCACTCACACCGTGTCACATAAATTCATAGAAAATTTGTATAGGTGAAATTTAACTTGGGTATTATCCTATTATCACATTTTTTGTATAACTGTTTAATTAAACATTTATTTATAGAAACGTTCTCATCTCCTGCTTAGAAATATATTTTGGGTAGAAATATGAAAATGTTGATTACTTTTTTTTCGACGAAGGATGAAATCCCATAATAATACCTACCTCAGTATACTTAATATTTTTTGATAAGGTGGAAATTTCATGAAATTTTATGAGTCTGATCTATTGATCTATTAACATTACTTGTTATTTTATTTCTATGGTTTACACTGCATGCATTCTAAAACAACTTTTTTCACAATCTGGAGATAGAGACAGGCAGCAAGAGAGAGAAAGAGATGGAATGAGAGATGGGGAAAAGGTGAAAATGAAGAAGTTGACAAGGGAAGAAGGAACGTACGACCACAGAATGACAATTTCCATACTTTTCCGTATTATTTCCAATTTCTGTCTGTGTGTATATGTGTGTGGTACGTGTCAAGTAACTAGGATTAGGGAATAGAAGAAAAGGACTAGCTGTTTTAAGACGTGCTCCTCATCTACTACATCATACATCCTCTACTACTCATTTTCGGTACAAAATTCCAGCACGCTGCATCCGTGTCTCCAGCACAGTCATTACAGAAATCCTAGCATGCTACACGGTTAGTTACTGCAACGTGGTGACTCCAGCATGCAACTGCAATTCTTTAGTGACAAAATCAAGTCAAGAGTATTCAGATAAACCATCTCTAGGTCTTCACATAACGGGAAATAAAACTTTTTGTCAAATCTCGGTTATGAGGTAACCGGTTTGTGAGTTCACTGTGCTGTAGAATCACCACGCTGGAGTAACGGTACATTCAAGTGCTGGGATCACGGACACGCCGCGCTGGTGTATGGAGTGCTATCGTACTCGCACCCTCGTGCTGAAATACCCATGCCTCATTTTCGTGTATGCCACTTCTAAATTTAATAGATGAGCTTTGTGTGTACTTAAGGAAGTAACTTTCACCATCCATCCATCCATTCATGATGCTCTCGTCCCCTTTTCCCTTAAAAACTGCTGCTCCTGTTGTTTTCATAGATAGATATATATGCATAAATTTATATCTCTCTGCATATTACATAATTCAATATATTCCGATGATGGAGGGATATTGCAATAAATATATTTCTCCGTTATGTAACTTTTTTATAACGAAATTAATAGTAATAATAACATAAAATAGATATTTTATATATTAGCCGTATAATAATAGTATATAGTATAGTACCTCTGTATAATATGTATTTATGCTAGCCAAACGAACAAGTGAGCTCTTCTTCTTCTTTTTCTTAAACTATTTTTTTTCAAGGGGTATAGTGGGAATTTGGTTGGAGGATGTGTGTATATCCATCCATCCATGCTCCATATCTGCCTACTGCTTTCTTTGCATTTTATAATAAACTATTATATAAGGAAAGAACACAACTAGTGTTTCCTATCCAGCTAATAATATATTCCATAATATATGTGTGTGTGCATATGGATATGACAATAAAAATAGACGTTGAGTGAGTAAACATATGTATGACCTGATCATACATTAAAAAAATATGCAAACACACGTAGTAGTCAACGTGAGTTATGAGAATTAATATTCAAAATGGATTGATAGTTCGTGCCAAGAGTTTGCTTCTGGTGTTGGTGGTGGCATTGCTACTGCTGCTGTTAGAGCAGCTTCTCTCTCTGGATCTCTGGATTTCACTTGGATCTTCCAACTTGCAAGTTATAAGCAAGGTACTTGGGATTCTTGGGGCTTGGATCTGTTTCAAAAGCTTAGGAAGAGAGAGAGAGAGAGATAGAAAATCTCCTTCCTTTTTTCCTGTGCTACTGCTACTCCCTGCCACTACACACAACTGTCTATCTATCTATACAAGTTCCCTTTTATTACTATAAATGACATGAAATTGCAACATACACACACATACTGACTCAGAAAGAGAGAATACCATCACTATTACTACCATTATTACTATTATTATTCTGAAATGAATGTTTTTCCAGCTTTCTGTCTCCCCTACGAGAAAAAAACTATCGCTGTCGTCGTTGTTCACTTTCACTCTGCTTTCCCTACTTTCTATGCAATAATAGCCTGAATAACAGCATTCTCTTCCATATGTTTTTTTTTGCTTGAAAAGGACATACGTAAAAAAGCTCCATGAAATAGGACATATTATTCGTCGTCGTTTACAGTCATCTCTTTTCTGCATGAGTCGCAGTTGAACTTTCGGACTTTTAACAGCACCAGTCTGCTGCTGTGTACACACGACACACACACACACACACAGAGTAAACATGGTTCTGTGAAACCTTATGAGCCTTATTATTAGATTTTATTCCCTTTCACACTCTCTTTTTTTCTGGCTGTACTATTATAGCTTGTGTGTGTATGTCGTGTGTGCATTTATAGGAAAAGAAAAGGGTTTCAATTTCAACAGCATGTATTCCGAATTTGGGATAAAGGGTAGTTTACAAGAAAAAACGACGAAAAATACAAATAATAATAGCAAACTTGAACAAAATTAGTTTTATTGAAATTTCGGATGATATAAGGACATTTTTTATATATCCTGCACACTTATTCTTCATTTTCAGCTACGTCGTGAAAAGGAGGGTGCAAAATGATGCTTATTGACACAATCAGCATTTTTTTCTATGGCTTTCTTATCGCCAACTGTTGGCTTTCATCTTATCTGTATAATATCTTGTCGTTTTATATAAGCTACAAAATGTTTTAGAGGAGCAATTCCGAGAATAATAATATTTTCCACTGGGTTTATTAGAATTCCTCTGGGGATGGCGCGTGGTAAACGGGAGGTTAAAACCGGTTCCAAGAAGCAAACTCGATAGAAAGTATTTGACTAATTGGCCAAAAGAAATCAAGTCAGTTTGAGTGATGAAACACTACTCGACTACCAATCCATTTTTAGAATATTCTATGCGTACCACCAGCGAACATGGCAAATTGAATGCGAAAATCCTGCCTAACTTTGTTATAAAATTATATGGAAAAACCAAAACTTCCCTAGCTACCCGCCTGTCTTAGTAGCTCCTATAATAAATATATTTTTAACCTTACTTTAATTTCTTTTTACAATTATACAAAAATATATTATTATTCATCGGTGTTTTTGATGGTGACGATAGATTTATTTTTGTGATGTTGATTTACCAACTTACCATTTCATAATCATCTATCTTGCTGATGGACCGTAAGTACAAATTCACGCTTACTTCCGTTGGTCCTGTGTGGCCAAAATTCATTGTCCAATATGTGTAAAGACAAAAAAATACAATTCAAATTGCAAACTTTTGTTTCCTTTCCCTCCAGCAAACTAGATATTTTTCTCGCTTTTTTGTTCCCAGAATAACGAACGTTCTGAAAAAGTTAGCGTTTTTTTGTTAGATAAATAGTAAGAATAAATTCAGTAGTAAAATTTCCCCAAAAAATTAACATGGCTTTTTGAATGCAAATAATAAATAGGTAGTTAAATAATTTTTGTGTCATGTTGTTACTGTAGTTGTGTTTACGGAGGAGCGAAGAGAGAATATTATTTACTACGAGATGTTTTTCATATGAAATATTAGTTTTTAAGTCATCATATTACTCACGTAACTTGATATCGACGTATGTAGGGCCATCATCATTTTTCTGGTAAAAGACACTTACCGTTTTTTCTTTCGAAACCGAAATTGCAGAGATTGAGAGAGTTAGCAGAGATCTTCAATATCAGCAATGAAATTTTTTTCGATACTTTCCTTCTTATTTTTAATTTCTTCGTTAGCATTACTTGGGATACTCAAAACTTAATAAGAATTTTTATAATAATAATAAAAAGGAATTCCATTCATATAAGTTTAACAAGTAATTAAACGGGTAAAATCAATAAGACATTCAACTAAACTAACATATTATGTATTTATGGTTAGAGAAAATGATTATCAAGGAAATTGGGTCATTCTGGATTGAAGAAAGCTTCATTGTTATTGTTTTCCTTAGATAAATAATTGAGCCCAAAAGGTTACCATAACGCTGCTTTTCTGATTAATTCAGAGAGATTGATCGAGATATTTTAGGGTATCGTACTCAGAACTGAAAATTTTACGAAAGCATTAAGTTGATTGTAGTTCAATTTGCGAGTAGTAGTATAAATGATTATTCAGCAGCTGAATACATTTGTTAGTAAAGTTTGTTAGATAATTTGCGATAAATTAATATTTATTATTACTATTATAATAGTAGTATTGTTAAAAGTAATTAATTACGGCAGCGTAAATGAAACTGAAAGATGTCATGATAATATTCAGGTAAAGACGGGGATTTCCCATGAAATTATATTTCACTTTTTTGTCTTACAACTTTTCTATCCTGTTGACTTGTAATAATTTAGTTTCAAGATCAAAGATTATTCAGAAAATAATAATATCAAAGATTGTGCGGCTCGAAAATGCTTTTAAGGGTTAAAATAGTTCACTTTCATTCTCATAATATAATCAGTACGACAATCAATGACTAAGAAATGGTTTGGTTATATGTACGTAAATCCGAAAAAGAAATGGATAGTAGTGGTGTTGGGTTGCACTATATAGATTTCTGATCAGTTTTCAAACTTTCAAAGAACAAGCATTTAATTTTTATGACAACATCAAATCGAGCATATTTAATATACGAGAGAACTTTTCTGGGAAAACAAAGTAACACACCAACAAAAACTTGCTAAAAATGGATTCCGTTCACGCACCACAATATATTACAATTCATACAGTCAAACTTTCCAATTTTCCAAAAAAAATAGACTCTACATTGCAGTTTGCAAACCCGTATATAGTACAATATTGCTGAACAGTAGACAGAAAAAAATATTAAACAATTAAGATTTGTAAAAAGAGAGAGCGAGAGAAAGAGAGAGAAAAACAAGGGCTACTTTACTGTTAAGATTAAATCAGTAAATAAACTATATAGATTTTCAAATATGTAAACAGACTGAAAAATGGAGATTTTCATTGTAATTGTGTTACTAAATGTAAGTTGTGCCATCACGCTTTCCAACACCAAAAATATGGTAAACATTACTATCATGTCTGGGTAATAACGCGTAACAATTTATACGATATATATAAACGAAAGAGAAATATTTTGAGATAATTTGTAATGATCGACAACAAAGAAGCAAGCATGTCAAATCTCTAATCTATATTGCTAATTAAGAACAGATCTAAAACGCTGCAGTTCAAACAAGAGGAATTATACTCGTTGCTGCAGCTACTGCTAATTAATAACAAGTGGGTAATAATAAGACACTAATCAAACGCCATATTTATGTCCAAAAAAGGAGTCGTACTAAAATCATTCGCGTTTCATGTCATTGTACAAAAATAACTATAAACTAGCTAAAATTTGTCTTCCGCTTAAATAAATTGAATAATGATAACAAGAGCAAAAACAATTAGCAAATAATTCCAACTTTTGGATAATAAAAACTATGACAAAAGATTAAAATGTCAAACACGTACAGTGAAACTAATAAAATAGTTTAATAATTATTTTACACTTCTACGACCATTACGAACAGTAAAAAGGGAAACAACAAGGATCTATTTTAGACATCGACCTATTAATTATCTCTTTTGTCGGTAATGTTGTTTGTATTATAGTTTGTATTGACGTAGTTAGAACATTTGTTTGTATTTAATATTTCTGATAGAATTCCTCAAGTGTAATGGCGAAGGTTACATTTTATGAAATTGTCAAAATATTTTGTAGATTTCATGGGATTACTTTTTTGTCAACAGTAGTACAAGAGTCTGCCTGTCTACACACATCCGAGATATAAGTATGCATTAAAATTTAATGTTAATAGTATTTAATAATTAAAGTTAGTGTAGAGAGTTAAGGATGGAGAAACGGTTTGAAACTAAAGTAATAAAACAGAATTCTAAAACTAAAAACTAAATCTTAACGACATTAATTGAAGGGGTAATGAACAAAATTATTATCTACGTCTCCATCTATTTATATTTAATGCCTATAATAGTCTATATAATTATTTGAATGAAAAAATAGCTGCTCTAGTTTATAGCAAAAATTATTATACATGGCAACGATAGAGAGATTAATAGGTAGATAATAATAATAATATATATTAAATGTAACTGTCGGAAAAAGACTTTCTAATAATACATATAGCATCAGAGAGAAGAACAGGGAAAGATATATATAGAGAAATATATATAGATAGATCTGATTATTTTATTATTATTATTATTTTTCTATTGTTTAGCATGGTTTGGTGGGGTTTTTAATGACCCACTTACCATTTTCACGTCATCAATAGTTGCTATGCTCCTCACATACAAGTTGACACTAACGATTGTTGGGCCTGCTCACATAAATTGTACACACAGAGATATACATATAACTTATTGAATTTTATTTGATCATTTTGGATTTGCTTATCTGTATTGCTTAAAGACACCAATCATTATTTCCTCTACGCCTTTTCGGCACCGTACTATAAACTACTACTACGATCAGACACGTTATTATTTTTTTAGCATATTTTATTCACTAAAAAATCTGATATTGTTTCAAATAGTTCAATTTATTGTCAAAAATGTACAACAATTGTTTCTGTATTTCATCTTTTTTTTACTGTTTTCAAATTTGATTGAGGTCGTGCGACTAGAAACTTTTTCTAGGAAATTCAACTTGAAAGTTAATTAAATGCATGGCACAGCCGGTCTTCTTATTTATTTGTCATCAAGCAAAATCAATTGGCAATTTAATATGGAATACTTTTTTCATCAGCTTTTGCCACTCGACCTTTTGAGGTTTCCCTGACTGTTTCTTGGAGACCTTTTACAAAATGCATCTTGGTGAACTTTTGTACGTCACGTCATACTTTTTTTTACTTCTACTGTTTTTTTTCTATAATAATAATATACACTGGCGTTTTTATTCCCTTGGCAGTTATATACCTTATTCGAAATAACCGTTCGTCATTCCTTATGTTTTACCTTCCCTTCTGCCGCCTCCAATCCAGACACACACACGCATGATTAGTTTCTCGGTAAAAGTTTTCCTTCTTTGCAAAATACCAATTATATATTATGTACATATTTATATGTATAAGAAGGCCAACCCTGTGTACTACGTCGATACCATACAAACTACCTATTTTACATAAAAAAGTCTTCACCGAAGTGAAATGAAATTTTGTTTGGTATTTTAATTGATTTTGTTGCGTCATCAGCCCGCCAGCTGGATACAGTTTCTCTCAGCTACAACATACTTTCATAAGCTATTATAATGCCTCTGTGTTATGTAACAGCGTAAATGTCACCAAGGGAAAAAGAAGGAAACTGTAAGAGCATTAGACATACGCATGATTGTATTTTATAGGTACGTGCCTTAGCAGCAGTAGTAGTGGCACTAGTTATAGTTGTATAGTTTTCCTGTCAAAAGTTTTGCATTCACTGCTATTGTGTTTGTAAGAATCTATTATTATCCAGTGGGTCAGTCGCTTATTATTATTGCAGTGGAAGGAAAGTTTTTCTAGGAAAACTAATAAGTAACTAAGCTGATAGAAATGGCATGGTGGATCTACTCTCTTTTTCCCCTTTCACTGTTTTTTGTCGTCTTCTTGTTCTTCTTTTACTCAAATCACAAGTATAGCGGTGGTGGTCCAAGTTGTAACAAGGAGCAGAAAAAAGAATTAGTAGGAGTAAACGAGATAATACAATATTATGGAAGAGAGCCAGTACTGTAGTCTCTGGTTTACGTAACAGAAGAAGAAGTAGTAATAGTTGCTAGTGTGCTCAAAAGGAGAAAAAAAAGTTTTCCAGGAGTTGAATGAGTAGAAATCCAGGGGCTTATACTACAAAATACATAAACCAGCTAAAATGTATTTTGTATCTTTTGGAAAAATCAGAGAGACGGAACGCTAACGTAACGACTAGGAATTATATAAGCTTATCACAAACAATCTCAGTTTACCCAATAAAATAAAAAAAAATACATATCGAAACATGTGCATCATGTTTTCGTTAGATCTGCTGCTGTGCTCAACAGGACGACTTTCTCTTTTCTGTTAGCTGGCTGGTGTTTTATTTTATTTAGAATTGAAACGAACAGAGGGACGTTTTCTTTGATGTTTCCTCAAATATTATTCCACGTTTTGCGTTACACTAAGTCAACAGACAAACAAGGAGCATATCTAAAAATTATGAATTATTCTCACGGGAAATGGAGAATCGTGTGTGTGGAGGTCTGAGCATGGCACTATGGCAAATCAAAAAAAGGAGGAGAAGAAAAAAATAATATGGAATGTGCCTTCTTGATTTGACATTTAATCAGTTGCACTCACTCACTCAACTTTTACTGACTCAGAGAGTTTCAGAGAGAGAGAGAAAGAGAGAGAGTGAGGGAGAGAGAAAGCTCACACGGCGGTGATGGTGGTGGTGGCGGATGTTGGTAAACCGGAGAATAAAATACACGTTGCAATCAGTAGCAGAGTAGTAGAGCATGTACATAAGTTCATGTGTAGATTTCAGACGAAATAAAATAAAACGTCAAGGGGCATCATCATCATATCGGGCTCACGTACATGTAAACGCACACTCTTGTGTCAGTTATGTCATCATCGTCATCACGGAGACGTCATCATAACTGTGCGCACGGACTGAGAGTCTCTCAAGCTTTTTTTAAAGATTATCCATGACAAGCTTTGCAATTATTCAGTAGACAGAAAGAACAGAAGAGAAAAAAATAGAGATTTGCGGGAGTCACCGTGAGGTTCATTAACAATCCTACTAGCATACTTTAACTTACGTTCCGGAAAAGGCAGAAAAAAGAGAAAAAATCTCTTTGTTGTTGGAATTGAAGAAATAATCATATATTACGCTTGACCTACTTCTCGCTATGTTGATGATAAGTTATGAAACAGGTTATTATTAAGACACTGTAGTCCTTTCTTTATTTTTTTAGGATTTTGCCATTGAAAAAAAATTAATTCCGAAAATAAATCCCCTTGACGAAAATTTTTAATTTAAACATGCCATCTTTAAAGGATTTAAGAAAAACTCCAAAAAGGAACCATAACAGCATATATAATATATTCATGCTACTATCTATCTACGTGTTATCTGCACTGCGACACATCATCCTCTTTATACTTATATAAATATTCACCGGAAGTTATCTCTTCTATTCTTTAACTTTCTCCCCCTTTCTGTACAGTAGTAGTACGAGCAAGCAGCAAATCTCCCTCTTTTGGATTTGCATTCCAGTTTGATCTGATGATGGAGATGACGATGAGAAATGAAGGAGGATAAAAATATTTCCACCAAAGCGAAAAATACAATCAATTATTTTCAATCAATTTTGAATTTGCGCCGTTCAACAAACTTTTTTTGCTTTCTTCTTCTTCAGCTCCTCTTCAAATATTTTTACACACATTTTTCACAAGTGTTTTCAACGAGAGTGAAAAAAAGTGTTCACTGGTTTACTTTTTTTGGTGCACTTACAAAAGCATATCTAGTAGCAGCATTGTCCATTGATATTGCCTGAATATCATGTATTTCCCCCGGACTTAAAATGGGTTTCCACTAGACTACCAGTGTGTGGTGGAGAGGGAGAGAGTAGAGTAGACACCACAGAGTGCTTGAGCTTTTTTCCAGCTCACAAGTACGGATTTGATGGAGGATAATGTACAAACTACAGATGTTTTTTGGTGGTGGTATGGCAACGAGAGAGAGAGAGACAGAAAGGTTTGTAGGGAAAAGAATGTTCCTTTTTCCAAATCAGTTCAGGCATGGAATCATTCTTTCCAAAGTAATCCTCCCCTAAATCCGTTGTAAAATCTCTTGTTTGTTAGAATCCAGATTACTACTTTTTGCATACTTCTTTCTCCACTTTCTCTCTCTCTCTCTATTTACACACATTCTGTGCATTATATGCCTAATAGCATGTTATTATTATTGTTATTATTTATTTATTTTCTATTCCGTTGTTATATTTCCGTTTGTTGTTCCTACCACTGCACACCATCATCATTCCACAGATTCTGCCTGTAAATAATATTTGTAATAGTACGGACACACTATTAATATTATCGTATCATCATCATCAGCAGCAGCATATGATCGTCAATGTTGCGAATAAAAAAAACAGCCACCCGGAAAACATACATGCTCACTTTACTGCTCAGAGTTATAAGTGCACACACACACTTTATTCACTCGGTCGGTCAGGGCTATACCCCCATTCCATTTCCATTAGATCAACTTTTCAAGTGTTACTACTTCTCGCTACAACTGCTCTCAAGTCAGTTGCTACAAGCAGAAAAGAGCACCAGAGAGAAAAAATGTAAAAAAAAAATACTTTTCCCTTTTGTAACGCTGCTGTTCACCACTCAAAATTATGCACTGTCATGGACAGAACTGAGAGGAAGAGAGAAATAAAAATATGTTCTCCTGTACAAAGCTTACTCATATTTCTTCCCTGTAAAAAGTTTCCTTTCTACTGAAAAGGTAACAGTTTTGTATGTTTTGGGTAGCATTTTGATTTTACGGAGAGATTCATTGTAAAACCCTATCATAATCATCAGCATCACCGATGAGAATGCTTATAGAGTATGCTTGCCTGATTGCGGACACGTAATATTAAATATTTGCACATATTTATGGTTCAGTAGTTTTGCCATACTCGTTGCTACTGCAGTTTAGCCTTGTTGGCATGAATAGCAAATGACTTTGTGTGTTTTGTAGAATTACTTTTTTCTGAAAAATAATTCCACTGGCAAAAATTGCTGGCAGCAATTTGCCACGGGACAGGGGGAAATAAAAAATAAAGTGAAAGTCAAAAGTCAGGAGGAGAGAGAGAGAGAAGAGTTACTTTACATTTTTTCTTTATTCCTTTCTTTCCTTTTCCCTCCTCTAGCTTTGTAGGAAAGAAATGAGAGGAAGAAAATAATAATGATCTGTGGCATGAACATGACATAAATGCATTGCGTGTAGTGGTAAATAAATGCACACACTCAGAGGCTCACACGAGCAAAGTCAATTATTATTAGATGTAGTTTGCGGCCACTGCAGCCAGCCTCCCGTCGTTGTAATGTGCTGGTATAGCCTTTTACGTGACTTTAATGTGTTCATTTGATATTTAGTACAAAACAGCTACTACACTAATGTCCTTGTATTTTTTACTGC
The DNA here is from genome assembly GCA_027743765.1 of Coecobrya sp. COE2. Lineage (NCBI taxonomy): Eukaryota > Metazoa > Arthropoda > Collembola > Entomobryomorpha > Entomobryidae > Coecobrya > Coecobrya sp. COE2. The sequence continues at coordinate 15,172 of JAHZMV010006106.1, forward strand.
TACCACCACCACCGCCACAACTACTATTCAGAAAATACATTTATTTGTTCGGTTCATTCGTCCTTTTACAGCGTTACATGTATTTCCGCCTATCTCGCATCCCTGAATGTTCGAAGAAGAAGAAGGGCTTGACAGTGAGATTTCATGCTCAGAATATTTAATTCGTTTGGCCTTTGGTTGTTGTATTCTTTTTGATAGTGCAAACGGTGTGCTATACAGTTCCACCGCTATTTGCTACGTTGCTGCTGGTATTCAACTTTACTTTTCCCATTTTTTCCTTGTTTCAATCCAAGACGAAATAAGGTATTGTGAAGAAAGAAGAGCGATATGCTTACTGCTCACCGCAAGAAAATTGTACAAAAGTGTATCTATCCATCTCGTTCTTCGAGTTTTAATGGCGGAGGCGGTGATGGTGGTGTTACAAAATAAAATCTTGGCTTAATGAAAATTATTATTTAAAAACTGTCAAAAGTCAGAGTCGTAAAGCTTGTATAAGACGGCGTGAAACTAACTTTTCCGCAGGGCTATACCATCTATACATTAATGAACTGAGAATATGTACGGAGAAAGCTAATAGTAGAATAGTGTTCTAAGAAGTACTATTACTATTATTAGTGTTATTATGGGTGCAAGTACCCACGTAACTAACAAAACTACGAGTAGTTCACTTGCTGTGTAACCATACAACCACCACTACCCCTGGTGTTGTTAGTGGTGGTAGTGATGACAGGATAGGAATAGAAAATTTTCAGCTTTCATTCCGATTCCTTCACATCTCTCAACTTTTTGTTGACGATGAAAAGAAAATTCACTTTGCTTGCACAAAACTTACATGCAGAGGGGTTCCTCCCTTTTGCCACCGGTGGTGGAAAATACCACCGGAATTGTCCGTGGCAGAAAAGGAATAAAATAGATATACAGATTTTCTCCACTTATCCTTTTAAACTACGGAGGAAATGGGGATTTGGCCAACACTGCGTACACGTTCCTTGGAATAGAAAGAGAGATGTGCCAGACACACATATTGTTATTACTGTTAGCTTTTCTACTTTCTCCTTAGTTTATGCTATTCCTTCCGATCTACCTAGGTAACCATTGAATCAATCCGCTAAAGAAGTTGTAACAGCAGAGTAGCAGCAGCAAACAGTAAACTTTTCTATTAGGTAAACATAACGTAACGAATGAAAATACATACTTTTTGCTACCACCATCATCACACGTTTTTCTAAGAGTTCAAGGTATCCAAAGAACGTTCCAAGTGCAAACTTATTTATATGATCTACGAGCATTTTCATCATTTTGCTTGTTGGACAATTGCTAAGCGGATTCTGCTACTGTTAGACCATAACTTGTGGAAAAAGTAATAATAAAGTATACGACGACGACGAATAGATCCACAGACTTTTCTTTCGCTCTGAAAAGAAGCAACTCAAGCGAAAGTAGACTTTCATACATATGTGCGGTGTAAAGAACGAAGAGAGTGAGAGAGAGAACGAGAAACGCGCATAGAAAGACGTATTTTGTGTGGTCAGGTTATTTTCATCAGTCGCAGTTTTGTATATATGCCCATCACACACATTCCCCCTATAATTATTATCATTATTAATCTTTCCGTGGAACAAGTCAGGAAAAGGATGAACAACTTTTGACAAACATTATTCCCCTTTGGCTTTTTTTTACCCCTATCTGCTACTCTTTTGTCACCACCAGCGTCACTATAGCCGCTACTAATGCTACTTCTACAACTAGTCACTAGTTCTTGCTAAATACTTCAATCCACCACCATCAAACTCGCGTGCCGTGTCCCTTTTAAGCCTTTTTACGCCCAGACGTTCATTCATCTGTCATACCACACACCAGCATTTAATAAAATTATCCAAGTTTACCACACACCAACATACAAATCGGGGTGTCAAATCCGAGAAACATGACTAGACAACAAGAGAAAAGGCGGGTCAAGTGGTGGTGGTAGCAATGAAAAGACGACATCGAATTGGAAATAATCTGGTCAATTTTATGCCAAAATTGTGGCTCATCCAACTTTTTGAGGGATGTGATTAACGCGTGGTGATAATTAAAGTACTTAGGCTGCCACGAAAGATTTAGATGTAATCATCGTCGTAGTTTTTTTCATGTTTCTTGAAAGTTGAGCGCTTTAATCCAAGTTTCACACACACACGCGTTATACACGCAGAAGGGAACGGTTAATGAAATGAGGAACGGTTTTATTTTTGTTAACTTTTCAGGTTTATTACATAACTAGATGCATAATTTTTTTATATGAGTATTTCTTGAAGCGAAGCGAATCTAAATTTTTCCAACGTTGCAAAAATCTTATGCTGAACAACTTACTACTTATGTAAAAGTCATTTCATTTCAGTAATTGCTTTTCTGTGCTGCCAACTTTGCACTTTTTAAAAAGTAGGTAAGTAATTATTTTAACGTAATTTAAACATCCTGTTCACTTTTTCAATGACGTCTGCAAACATATTGATAACTCATTTGATAAATTGTAATAATTTCGTACAAGATAATCACATTCTGTTGTGACTTCTCCCAACAAATATTCACACAGTAGTAAAACACAATGTTTTTAAACGCACAAGTCTTGGAAAATGTATTATTGTTTTTTCCCATAAAACACATAATGAAATTCACACTGCACAAAAACAACAATGTTTTATCCATTCAGCTTGACTATATTTGCACAAAGCACTTTAGTTAATACAAAATTTTGATCAGAGAGATAACTTGTGTAAAATGATTTATAAACCCTTCAACTCTCCCATCATAAATATTATAATTATAAGTATGTCTATATATTATGCATGCGCTTTGAATTCAACTGATAATTATTATATATTTTTTGTTTCTATTCTTCTCGCGTATTGTTGCATATATTCTAACAATAAGACTTGAACAAGTCAGATAAAAAGATATTCTTTGTTTTCCTCATAGTGATGGCAAGGGAAAAGGAGAGTAAATGTATTATGTACTCTCTGCAGTTTAACTTTTTTTGACAACAGCAGAGCAGAACAAAGAATCCGTCAACAACGGAATAAAGATGGTGGAAGTTGATTAAAATGAAATAGAAAAAAATAATAACATTTTTGGTGTTAAAGATGGAATTGTAATAAAGAAAATATTGATACAATCAATGCATGCTTGATTTGACAACTTTCCTCTTTTCAGTTTTCTATAATAAATATTCTATAAATAGAGATCACAACAATACAAAATCAAATAAGTAGAGAAGGTATAGAAAATAAAAATAGTTTAGAAGGTAGTAATAATTTGTAAGAAAACGTTACTTTTTTGTGAAATCATATAATTTCTATATTTGCTGTTATTGTCCAAATAAGACGCAAACTGCAAATTCCATACCCAACGAAAAAAAAGATAACAAATTAGAAAGTCTTTTGAAATGAGAGTTTTATTCAGAATTGGAAATAAAAAAAGTTTGAAAAGAAAAAAAATTCGTATGGAGAAACTGTAATTGGAAAAAAGGATGTATATTATTTGCTTGTTTGTAGTTTATTTTTGTGCTCACTTTTACGGTTTAAATTGGTTTCATGTTACAATGACATGTTAAATCAGAGAGTTTTAAATTTTCGTTTTATAACGACAATCAGTCAAGTTTTCTTTAAAAAGTATGAATGACATGGAGAGTATTAAGAAAATAGTAAAGATAATTACGTAAAAGATATATATAATATACAGGGGAAAATGTTCAAATCACATCACCTGTTCCATTGGCACCAGAGGGACGAATTTTGTTGTCATAGGTCCCTCCTAAGATTTGATCCAGAATCTGCTTCTCCTTCTGACGATAATTGATTTTCTGCGGAGCTCCACTGAGAATTTCATAGTTTTGCATTAACATTTTATTTTGCAACAAAAAACCTTGTCTTATGAAATACTCTTTCAACAAGATGAGGTTATCATTACAACTTATACTACTATGTACCGTGAAATGATATGTATATATTAGTATAAAAAATTATAGAAAAACAGTGACAGAATTTTAAGGACAGTATATATACACATTGTGGAAAGGGAAACTTTTTACTTTCGATTTGCGATGATATGATAGAGTACGTGTGGAAAGCGCCTCATCACAAATTCATAGCAACAAATGGAAATAAAACTGCAATCTGGTGTTGCTTTCTTTCTACTGCTGCCTATTATTTTCAATACCAACTTTACTTTTTTTTATATCTATATAATATTTTTTCTTCGTCTTCCCCCTCTCATCTTTCCATTTGTTTCGAATTTCATATAAATAAAAACATGATGGCGGTGGTGATATTCATGCATTTATTTATTTTTTATGGATGAGAATGAACTCTGGCCGTTTGTTGTGGAAGGAACAACAGGCAGCCGTATAGGAGCATAATATGTATATATAATATACTACTACATACAAGTATCCAGCATCATCATCATCACTGTAATATTTAAGAGCAAAAGTTCTCATACACTTGTGCTCGCAGCTTTTCTCAGCTTGAATAAAAAATGATGTGAGCATTTTTTTATTCGCCTGCTTTTTCTCCCATTTTTCCTAGAATGCCAAGCTGTATAATGATTTTCTCATGAATTTTGTATGTAAACGGAGCAGATGAAAGGAGGAGGAGAAGAAGAAATAAGTAGAAAAAAATAACATCAGCAGTAGCATATATAGTGCACACAATAGGCATCATCATCATATTATAGGATCTATCTCTAGGTATCATTCTATCTGGAGATATGGAGAAAAGTGAAACAACTTACTGAAGTGCGACAGCATTACAGAGAATAAGGGCAAGGACTAGAATGATGGGTGCCGTCGTTGGGGCATAGAGAATCGCCATGAGCTTACGCTGCCACAGCGACATCACACTAACCACACTCAACAGCACAACTGGCTAGTGTGCTGTTTCTTCTTTGAGATGCAACTTGTTTCCAATGGCTTTTTTCTTCTTCTTTAGGAGAATAACAGCAGTAGTAGCACCAGAAAGTGGCAGAGTAGTAGTAGTAGGGTAGAGTATATATAGCAGCAACAACACTAGGAAGAAACCTGTAAGGAAAATAAAATCAAAGTAGCAATATTATTATCATAATGCAATATTTTAGACTGGCATTTTTCTCGCTCTTCCAGGAACATTCCAGGAAAAAGAAGTTTTATATTTATTACAATAACCGTTTTCTGCACACGATGTCGTAAAGTAGCAAAGCAAAACCGTTGCAACGAAGGAGGCAGTAGTGCAATGAACCACTGGTCTTTGAAAATTGCTTAAATGCTGTAAACGAGTTAAAGCCCTGTGCAGACTCTTTTGTTCTTTACTGACCATGTGTAGTAGTATGAAATTGGAGCAACGGTTAGGATTAGCTGACCGGTGGATAAGAAAAAAATGAGAACAGACAAACGGATCCACTGACAAAATGCAATTAAGCAGTTGCGCTACTTGAAAAAAAAAGATATCAACGAACAATGACGCTGCTGAGTGAGTTTATAAGGAAGGGAAGAGTGAGAGGACTTTTGCTAGTAAAGTGAATGCACACAGTGTATGTAGCAGAATCAACAATGTATTTACGATGGGAGGAGGCAGAGAGGCCGGGCCCAAGAGAAAAAAGATTTAGAATTTTTTCCACAGGCTAAGCAATTTTTATGAAGAATATAAGCATAAAAAACTGTTTCGGTATTTATCATATCATATCTTATAATATGATATTAATAAGCAACAGCATCAACCCTACTACTACATACCAATCTTTTGAAATTCTAACGGAACATATATGTCGACGAAGAATGCGCTATAAAATATATATCGGTATATCTGTCTCAGTCAAAAAAGAAACGATGTTATCTTTAACCACTTGAATGAACGGGTACTTTTTTCCTGTGAGTATAGCAGCAGTATATGAAGTGGTGGTATTCTGTTAAAATATGTGTACATACACACTGGGAAAATCTAAACGAAAGATTCCTCGCTCAGATAAACAGCACGAAAAAAAGTTTTCCGTTGCAAGAAATATCAACATTTTGAAAAAAAGAAAAAGCAGCAACAGCCAGCATGTCCCTTGCTGATGTCGATAAATAAAGCAGCCTTAGGTTTGGCTATAAAATAGTATGCGTGCGTTTGAAAGAAAGAGATAGAATGAAGAAGCCGAGAGCCGGAGATGCATTGAACTGGCCCAGTTAAATACATTATGCTGGGAAACTGTGAAAATGGAGAGATAGTTAGCAATTACCATGAAGGAATATAAAACACGACAACCAAAACAACAACTTCTTCCTGCTTCCCGAAAAACTTGCATTGTGTATAGAACAAGGACGGGTAGCACGTTACAAAGAGAAAGGACAAAACATGTTAAGTTCATAAATTTCCAGCAACTCTTATATGTCATGAGCAAATAGCCATGAAATCTAATGAATGCCAATAGAGCGTCACCAAATAATGTTGTAAATTTTAAACATACACACATACACGCAGAGAAAGAGAGAACACATAAGAAAAAAAATCGAAGGGAAGAAGGTCTATTTGTCCTTCTGTTTTATGCAATTTGAATAAATAAAAAGCATCCTTCTCTGTGCCCTGTATTTGTTTGCTACGGGTGGTATAAACGGAAACGTGAGGTGAATTAATAACCTGATATCCAACGACAAAACTGTATCTTTCTCCCTGTCTCTCCTCCATCCGCATGTCAAGCGATTAGCAAAAGATGCAAAAAATTCACATGAATTCAGAAAACGTCTTAAATTTTCGACTAACTTTTGCACAAAAGTTTGACATTGTTTTTCTTTTTGAGAGTTTTCAAGGGAAACGAAACGGGGGCGAGAGAGATGTAAAGCATATATAAAAGGCTGATTTTAATGCTGGCATTTCGGCGTTGGAGTTACATGGAAGGAATAAAGAATCCTTTGGCCCCTGCCAAAAGGCTCAAGTGTTGAGCACCAGGATTCCCACTGTTTTAACAAAATTATGTGTTAATTAATGCAGTTATGCCTTAATGGTCGTGTGCATATTTCTCATGTGTTTGTAAACTGAAGAGTGGTAATGCGTACTCAAGGATATTTCCCAAGCAACATTTGCTTGTGTAATTTCAGCTGTCTTATATTCTTCTCATTTGAATATGGAGGCGATACCGCTATAGTAATTGTAACACATAACATTAATAATAAAAAGAATCTTCAATAACAAGTAATTACGTCTGTTTCTCTACAAAAAACCATTCAATCATACCATTCGTAAAGATGTGCTATTTTTGGAACCAATGTTTGGAGTCTCTAATTTTATGCTGAATGGAAAGTGTTGCGTCAACTCCCACTACTATCAAAATAGTAGTGCTTACCACCATCAAAATAATACAGAAATAACGAGATTAATTCAGACCAACCATCTTGATCAGGTCACGATGTCATACAGAGTGCTAACTATATATATTCCAATGAATTGTTTCGTCAGCGACTACGCGACGCGACATGTCTTGTATTTGATTTTAAAAAAGTACCCGCATCTGTCTCTAAAAGTTTGCACGTCGTTCATTCGCATATGCTCCAGTATGGCAAAACGGCAAATTGCCAAAACGCTTGGTGGTTTTAAGTATACGGTAATTTATACCGTCTGACTGACGAACGGGTTATTTCTGGGAACAGACTTTATACGTGCCTGCATAAATATTTGTCCACGCAAAAAGCTAGAACTGAAATACATCATCGTCATCCTCTCTCTCTCTCTCTCTGCTCGGTTACATGCAAATCACCTGTAAAATGCGCATCATCGTCACTTTGTTGCTAATATATAATAATGCATTGTCGTTTTTCTAGGGCTTAAAGCAGATTAAAAAGTTGGCTCACACTGGAAACTTGTCCTCTTCTTTCCGCTTATTTAATACTATTACCTATTTTTCGCCTGAAAATTACACACCATGTAAATTATACAGACACTTTTACCTTTGAAATCGTGCCGCCTATTATTTCATATGTAGCGTACAAACATGCATATAACCCTGATAAACTTAATTTTACCTATATTCCTGCATCCATTTATATTATGTATGTAATCCTTACAGAGAATTAGTATTGTTTGAAAGACAAAACCGGAAGCTATTTACGAAACTTGTCGCAAAATCTACTCATAATTCTCATTATTCTATTCACCCGAACAAGTCGCTTATACTATAATATACATAGGAGCGAACCCATTCACAATTCACTTTCTCTGCACTGTTGAGTAAAGTAAGTTGCCATTTATGGCACACATGCTTAACTCAATAACAACTGATGATAATGATGATGATGATATACATACCTTTCAGCAGTGATATAATAACAATCGTTATCGTTAATAAAAAAGGCTTCCAGGCACAATAAGGAAGTTCTCCGTTGCTATATATAATTGACTCAAACAGCAGTAGCCTAAAGGAGAAGCAGAAGGAAGGATGCTTTTATTATTTTGAAAACTGTGCTTTTATTTTGTTTGAGCATCCTTTATCATATCGCATATTATACAATATATAATAAAATAGGAATAATAATGCAGCCATATTTTATGAGTTTCATTATCCACTTAACCATAGTGTTTAAAAGATTGCACCAGAAAGAGAGTAAAGTCATTTCTATAGAATTTGTATAATATGTATAAACATGTTAGAAGGGAATAATAGTAAAATGTCACTATTACTCACTTCAGCTCTCGTCTTTTTGTAAAATATATAATTATTTTTGTCCGTGTTGTCATGTCTACGTGCACGCAACATAAAACAAGTTATTAGACACAGGAAGCTATTGTGTCAACTGTTCTGATAACTTGTGTAACAACGTCAAACAGTAGACTGATATATTATAAAGTGTTCCCTGCTTTATACTGGTGTATATGTATTTACTTAATATGCATAGTTCCCCTTTGCATTCTCAATTTCAATCCTGACAATTAAAGGGGAACAAGTCTTTTGTATTGTTGAACCCGGAGGGCTCAGATGTTGACGAAAATTTTGGCTAATTTAAATATAGAATAAGTATATAAGATTAAGCTTCATTTGTTCTGGAATATTTTTTGGCCAATAATAAGTCTAAATTATTGTTTGAGTTTTCAGCCTAATGGTTTCCATCATCATCAGAGTTCTCTGCTCTTTACTGGCTACTACTATAGCACTGCATATTTAAATATGTAATAATCCTATACAAAGTGTGAGCTCAATCTACCTAGTCACTATTCGCCTTGAACCATTTTTGAAACAAATCTCTAGGCACTTGAGAAAATAAGCAGCTATTACCAGTTTCTTGAGACTACGTGTCCTTCGGCTTCTTTACTTGTTCCCATCTCAACAGCACATCTCATCTCCTCTGCTGCTGCTCATCGCATTTTCTCACTTTGTTTCTCTCTCTCTCCCTGCCGTCCATTGTTATTTCTTCAGTGGCAAAATATATAAGTAGTTAGTTGTCTTTCTTTGAGGAGAAAGGGCGACCAACACCACTAACACCGCCGCTACCACGACAACAGTCTTCTCTTCTTACTTAAAAGAGCAACCACACACGTTTCTTGCTTTCTCTCTCCCTCTCTATTTCAGTTGTTGCTAGTATTTAACTAATGTACTCTTACCTACCTATTTACTCTGTTCCTTTCTAATTCCTTCTTCTTCTTTGTTGCAATTTAACAGAAAGCCATGTTGCTATGCTGCGCCTGCTTTTTCTAGTAGCACTGGTCCTTTATGGCTTCACTTGAGATGGAAATTTTATTGCTTTCCTACTATTACTACTACACTTTCTGCTCCTCTTCATTACAGTTACCATTATTATTATTATATTAATTCTTCTCTGTACTGGTATCCTTACATGCATGTATATATGTATATATATATCACATGCAATAATAATGGCTTGGTGTATATTCGTCTACATTAGGATATAATTTTAAAACCCTCAACTTTCTCTCATCCCTTAATACTGATAGCCTAGCCGCAAGCCATTTTGAATGCCAAGTGTAGTCTCGCAAACTGACTTGAAAAAAAAATCTTTAAAAGTGTAACAAACAGAAGCAGCAGCAGCATAACAACGATATTTGTATATACCACATACCTTAAAATCTATATAGACGAAGTGTATCTAGAGAACATGCATACTTTCACGCTTCCAGCTTGTCTCATTTTCATACTTTTTATCCTCCTACCTTGTTTCCTCTTTTGGAAACTCACATTCCACTACTGTTTCTATTCTCTACCGAATGATAATATGAATATGTACACTATGTGCTCAGAGTAACTATAAACATTCCTGTTTTCCACTGTTACGCTAATATTACGTAGGTGAAACTGATTCTCCTCGTACGGCCCAGATAGAATGTAAAGAGTACTAAGTGCTAACTACTAAGTGGGGAAAGAGAAGAGGAATGAGTGTAAACAAAAGGGAACGTTACACTTTCTTCGTAGATAATAATAATGTACATTTTTGTATGTGTGAGCTGGGTTCTCCCTTTCCTTCTCAGCGTAAATTTACATCATCTTCCTGAGCATCCAGCATCATCATCAGGAATAATCAACTTTATTACGTTTTATATCACAATTCTGAATAGTGTGCATGTAGTTTAAAAGAGAAAGCAGCAACAAAGGAAAATATGCTTGAAATATTTAGCAAATGAAGTACGTCAATGAGCTGCTGAGTGCTGCTACTACTCAACACTTGGGAAAGTTTTTAAGGAAGATGGCAAAGTCCACCAGATTTATGAAGGTGTGTGGGTATCCATTAAATTGCTTTGCTTCATAGGGAAAGACAAGCGGTAGCGGCAACAAGCGAACAGAAACACTCGGTTCGTTAGAATACGCTCCCACGCTGATGATGATGATGTTGATTATTATTATTATTAGGATGATAATCATTCTCATTACATTTTTGTGTGAATAGTATTAACAGCAACAAAGCTTACATGTTCCTAATAAATGCTGCTATAGCAAATCAGACGGAAGATATATTGATGACTAAATTGTGAATGCGTCAGCAAGAAAATTCCACAAAGTGTATACATACAACATATGTTACAAAATGGAGTATACTTCTGAAAAAATTGGCTGACATATAAAATATTATCTTTAATTAGTACGAAAATCGAGTATTCCATAATCATCCCTGCTCTTGAAATTGAATGATCTCCGATCATCCCAAAAATAGTATTTTATGTGCTTGGATCACGACATAAAAACAGAATGGGCAACAAAGTAGTCTAGCCTGTCGTTTTATATACTTGCCTATAAATAGACCTGCTTTGTTCCGCTGCTCCTGACAAGAACATAACCCTCGCGTTACTGTTTTGGGAAACAACTACAACTTTCCCAGACGCACACACACACTACTAAACAGTTTCACTGACTACAACACACATCTATACCGATCCTATAGCTATACAACGGCGAGAAAGAGAGAGAGAATCAAATAAAAAGAAAAGAGAGAATATAAAACTGCATAACAAAACATAAAAGAGCATGCACACTGCATGCAAAAACAACTACTGCCATGATTGTTAGTAGTATAGCGAAAAAAATCGCGTGTTATCCGAATGTAATATTTTCTTCAAAAATGATACGTGTCAAAGGAAAAGGAAAAAAGTTCCGCAAAACTCGACTAGAAAAATGGAAAGGAATTTTGTACATGTTTCATGTATGTGTGTGTGCATACATTATACATTACCTACATGTGTTATGTACACGCTTTCACCGTGTATTTTGCGCAAGCAAAGACTTGTTTTATGCTACACAAAAAATATGTTGGGTTCGCTCGCTCACAATCTAGATATAAAAAAGTAAGAAAGGATTATGACTATTATTACCATTTCCACACGGCGAATAATATCTGCCCACTAGAAAAAGGATTGTCTCAAACAGGGGAAAACATGGATTCTTTGAATTTTACTCTGTGTGTTGTTAGTTGTACGTAAAAGGGCCCGGAAAAACAAGAAAGAGTCACAAGAAGTAACACATGAGAAATAAAATAAAAAAGGGTGAGAGGGAAAGTAAGAAGGATGCAAAAAAGAGAGAAAAGAAATGGCTGTAGAGGAAAAGGGAAAGACACGGCATAAAAAATATTTTTAAAAAGAGAGAAAAATATGTACATATGCGCCTTAATACAAGTGGCATTAGTAGGACTGTAGTAGTAAAAACCAAAAAAAAGAAGAAAATTCACAAGTGCTTCGGGTTACGAATAGAAAAGGGTTACCATACGTACGTATGAATACGGAGTATTTTTTGTGAAGTACGCTATAGGCATATATGTTACTTTTGCTACCGTGTGTAAAAAGGAAAGCCATCCACCTAACTACTGGAAAAGCTCTCTCTCTATCTCGTCCTCTCCGTTTCTTTGAGCCTTTTCCATTCTTTTTTTTTGCCTGAGTCTGACGACTACCACTTGAGCTAGGCTCTATATATGCTCTGCTCTTTTTCTATTTTTGTAACATGTTTCAAAAGACCAGCAGCCATTTTTTCCACTGCTACTATCATCCAGCACCAAATTAGAGTTTTTTGATGGACACACAGAAGAACAACAGGATGCTTTTATAAGGAATTGTACTAAGGAAGTAAATAAGTAACACTTAAACAGTTTAATGTACACACGCAGACTAAAGAAGATGTAATATTCCTGTTGGCTATTGTAAATATACAATGTGATGTCACTATTAACGAGAAGAAAGAGAAGGAGAGAGAGAAAAAAGATGAGAAAAAAGAAATGCACAGAAATGCGGATTTTGGAAAGTAGTGAAAGTGGCGCTCACATTGCCCGAGATACATTTACGTAGTAAAGAAGCAGGATAATATGTGCGTGCAGCAGTAGTAGTGTTTTTATAAGGACTTGAGTTAATTGTCCTGAAACAATAATAGCGATTCTTACTAAGCTGGAGGGGAGGGAGGGAGTTGAGTAATTGATCCCAGATGAGTGAGGAATATGTCATTGAAAAATAGGGAGTCGTTAACGCATTTATCCGTGCAGAGGCTATATTTAGTTATCACAAAATTGCCTGGACAGACAGACAGCCGCAAATGCTATTGTGTAATGTGGTTCCATGGCCCATTTTCAGTAGTATGTTACTGAGGATAGATTTATAATAGAGATGTTAAAATATTAAATATTTCTCTTCTTACTTTCTCCTTGCACTCATGTAGACGTTCGCTGTTACGTAATATACATGTTTTCTCGGAAGATATGAAATGATAGGTGGATAGGTGTCATGGGAATATTTCCTTAAGAAAAGTCAGACGGACGTAAGAAAAGAGGAGAGGGAAAAAGCGCACGAGTTAGGTTACATAACACTCCACTAAGCAAGTACATGATGTTCTCGTAAATACTTCAAAGTACTCAAGACATGTTCCAGCTGCAGCTGAGGATACATTTTCCTGGTTCCAGTTTGCCTATGGCATATCATTCTCAAAGCACCATTCTCGTCATTGAAAACAAAACTCTTCGAATTTTAAAATCCAAATTAAACGCCATAATGTACTTTGCTCTCAAGTGCACGGGTCTTACGGGAAAGAACCATTAGTGTAGTTGACTGATGATGATGTTTGCCCTGCCCTTGGTCCTTACTCATGAGCTTTCTTTCCACTTTTTTTACAATTCAAGTAGAAATGTTCGACGTCGTTCCGATCTATTGAGAGCATGTCTAATATCTTCGGCGTGTCTTGTAAACACAATAAAGAAGTACTGCGCGAGGTGTGTACAAAAAATGTCTGAAATCCCTACGTACCAATCCTAGTAGGAAATGATCAATTATTAAAAAGTTTAATAGAAATGAATTATTTCAACAGTAGAATTAAAGAAATTAAACTGTTTACACGTCACAAGGGACACATACATACAGACTGACAGACCGAAAGGACAATCCCAGTTAATATAATGATTCCAAGTAAAAGCGAGCTTAATAATATTATTACGTACTTATATTATTCATCGTCATGGCACACGTACTAGTTTATATGGCATCCATAAAAATAGTGGAAAGTGTTTTTTTCGTGGATGCTGGTGGACATAATGTATTTTACTTAGGTACAATGATTACAGAGCGATCTTTGTATTAATCTCCTGAGTATAATATAGGTAGTATGCGCGCAGATTGCATTATTATCAAGTCTGACGATCGACATGATAATTATAGTGCAGCAAAGAAAATGGTAATGTTCGCCGTTGTGTAGGTACTGGACCTACTACTACCTTGCCGTGCCTGGGTAGCACATTGCATTGCAATCAGTGGTCTTTGATGAAAACAGGCAATGGGTGGGTAGTTATTACTGCTAATCAATTTTTTCAACAAAATGCAGCCTTGGAGTAAAATTAAGTAGAAGATTTAATAGCAGACCAACTCAGGATACTGTTATTACAATCAACGTATCGAATTATTTTAGTCGTCTGACTAGTTTATACATTTTGAAACGACTATTTTGTATGCCAGTTGATGTTGGAGGCATTGAAAACAATGACTTTGTAGGAATTTCGGAACACAAAAGGACAGGCAGGAGCCATGATTTCCCGGCGAAAATTTCAATTTATTATTAGCATGTTACACTTATATAATATGACTTTCCTAGCCCAAGCTGATATCAAACATTTACTGCTTAAAATTACAGTGCAAAGTGAACGGCCACCGTTAGTTCCCTAGAGTATATAATAGCTAATCAACTTATTATTTAGGAAGGACAGCTTAAAAAGCTGTAATGGCAAAAAGTTACAGAAACATTTAATGTCTCGGCAGGGGAACAGATCGTAAACAAACTGCATTAAAAGTGTATTGACATCCTTGAAGGTTTGGAAATAATTTCCTTTTCTTTCATCTGCGTAATTTTCTAGCTGGTAATAAAAATGCATTCTGGTGCGAGTTAGCAACACATAATATTGCATAAAACTTTCTCTCTAATTTTGCATGCATTCCGGTCCGGATAAGTAGTTCCTTATTATTAGCGAAGTTACTGCACCATAAAAATTATACCTCCTTTATTGCACTTTGCTATAACGTATCAAGGTAAAAGCTCTCTCTCAAACAGGCATCAGTTGACGTGTGCATGTTTCCAAGACTGATCCCTGTGGGCGCCACAGACTTCCCTTTTCCCCAGATCGTGCAACCTGCTACAAAAAAATTGAGGAAGCTTGTGGGATGACGAGAGAAGAAGGAGAGCATTTTAATTGTTGAAATTTTGCATGCCTGCTGCTTGTGCCCAAAACACAAGGACGGAAATATAGAGAGGAAGGAGCGTTTTCATAGCTTAAGGAAAACAAAAACAGTCATTAAAATTTCTCACAAGTGTATAAAGATTTTGCACAGAAAACACACGGATCATATCAGCTGCAGTTATACATACGATGAAGGGCATTTTCTACTACTTATTTCATATACTGCAAAAACTTAATGGCCATATAATACGGTCGAAAATTTGATTATAATCTGTTTCGCCGAGTGGAAGAAAACTATAGAGGAATATAATAGCGTGGTTATATGCTATTTGGCTACCACATGGTTATTGAAACGTGGCATGAAACTCTCTTGAAATTCAGAAAAAGAAAGGAAAGCTTTAAACCACACAGCCGTCTTGCCGCCACCTGGGTGCACACAGACTCATTCCCATTTATTTATTTCCCTATTTATTTATTTTAGTTGAAAAATATTAACTGGAACCATTTCACCAGTATAATTTTGCATCTTTTTTACGAGGAAAGGACATAAGTTATCAGAACGCTTAAAAACAACCGATGACTTGCTACTCTACTAGATTGAATGAGAGAAAACCAGTAGCCATATCCATATACCGCATTCGCAAGATCCTTAAAAATAGATATATTATTTAGGTCATTCATTATTGCTGATGTGGTGGTGGTGGTGGATGTACACATTTACATATTTTATGGCCCTGGTAGAGAAAACAAATTTATTTGTTTGCCGATTGAACTTTTTCATTTTTATGTACTCTTCCGAATCGAGTCGATCAAGCAGATGTACACATACTCACATTCTTTTGCGAATTTATGATGGGAAGCTGTACTTTAACTTGACGGCATTATAAAGCCAATTTCCTGGCTATTTTTGTTGAATGAGCAATAAGCTCGCAAGGCTACGAGAATACTTTCACTGACATTTATTATTGCTGGGGAATTTCCTGTTGTGATCTTGAAGGCAAACAAGCCAGCCATCATATAGCCCTTCTTGCCATCACCATGATCATCATCATCATCAAAATAACTTATTGCGCAACACGGCTTATTGGCTGGCTGACAGTGAGAAGCCATATCATCAGAGGAAATTATATAAGCAGCCCAAGTATGTACCCTCTTTAGCTTCCTCTCTACTTATATTACTGACTGGGAAACGTGATGCTAATATGGTAAATAGCCGTGCATTGAAGGGCCATGGTGCTCTTCGTGGTTTTGATATGAAACACGTAGGGACAGACACGATAACAAACATGTTTTCTGTGTTGTTGTTGTTGTTGATGTTTTGTGACTAGTCCATAGGAACACGTATTATTATTATCCTTACTACCACTATGTACACCACTATGACTGCTGCTGACTGAGATTGAACACAATTTGTGTCAAACTCGAAGAGGAAGAAGAGAGCGAGAGAGGAAATGTGGATCGTGTTGTAATGGAGAACGGACGTTTTATGGTATTCCAAAAACATTTCTATTTCTATAACGAATCTAGACATGAGGAGGAGAAAAGAGTGTGTGTGTGTACACAAAAAGCACTCAAGGAAATCTGACGGATGAAAAGTACACATATATACATGCATACACACAACAACAGCTTTTCATGTCATGTCCAGTCTTGTCCTAACCAAAAAGGATCTCTATTATCCTATTCAATCCACAACAGACATAATAATATGTACATACCCACCACCACAATCAATGCAGCAGCAGACCAGGGAGAAAGTTACACTGTTGGCTTTACATACCTTGCCTTTCTCCCTCTCTTCTGCCTTATACCATCATCGTCGTCGTCGACAGGGACATTTCAAATTTACTTTCATCAACATCATCGTCGTCAACAGTCTCGTTGTAAATAAATGTGTACACAGAGGAGACTTGGGGGAGCGTGTTAGTACAGATGTATGTACATACATAAATATATGCTCCGTTTTCCTGTAAAGGGAAGTAACAGAGAATACGAGAAACTCGTCCTATTATTATTTTAATCCTGAAAAACGTTCTCAGAGAGAAGAAGCAGGAGACCTTGCTTTGCTTGCAGAAAAGGAAATTAGTTTAAGAAGGGAGAGAAGAAGAAAATTGATGAATGGATGAATTTGTTGGGATTGAGGGAGTGTGCATAGAATGCCAGCAGCTTGTTTTATTATTATGCTAATTTCATAAGTCTTTTCCGTGCACGCCGGCTGACTATGTAGAGTAATAACAATAATAGTAATGGTAACAAAAACGGAAAAGATTTTGAATTGGCTATCTTATTGGATTAACTAAATTGCTGGATTTTGACAAAAGCGTGTGTGTACATTGTAAGTATGTGTGTGTATGTAAGCTTCATGAAAAGTAGTAAGTCACCTTCATTATGTTACGGACATATGACTATGACAACGATGATGATGATTATGATTGTTATTATGGAAGTGAAGCCATAAATATGAGTAATAAGCATCATTCCAATTCACTTTCCAAAGTACAACGTATGTACACATAACCAAGCAACCAAAGTTGATTTCAAACGGAAACCTTAGAATTGCTTTAGGCAGTGAGACAGGCAGGCGGTCGTTTTATCAAGAATAAAAGAGAAGAAACGACAAACGACTGTTTTGTAATTGAAAAAGGATTCGTTAGCCAACAACGGAGATAATCAGCAACCATTTAAATTGCATGTATTTATCTTTTCGTGTGATCAAGTACTTTATTATTATTAAAGATGGTATTCTTTGAAGACGCTTTTGTACAAAGGAAACTCTCTTTGCTCAATTGCAATTTTACAGTGTGTGTATTCATATTTAATGGCAGGCAGGGGCAACCTTCAAAGGTAGTCGAGTCATTTAACATTTCCTTTGATCCTTCCAGTCTGGTTTTGTTACAAGGTAACATGGCAGCAGTAACATTATGTAAGTAGCATTGATACGTGAACAAACAGAAAACAGATGAATAAGCAGAAGCAGAAGAAGTAGAAGACGAACCTTTTGAAATTATCCGAGTCAACAAAATATTCAGAGAAATTTGTCACTTTGACAGAGAACTTTGTTTCCCAATACTTTTAATGGTTGTAATGCGGGGGAGAAACGGTTTAAAAATCACTCTAGGTACACACACGTCTATATAAAGTCATTTCACGATAAGAAAGTGGAAATAAGGCTCCCATTTCCGAATTCTGACCTATTTTGCTTTTTTTCCGGAACGAGTGAAGCGTTGCCCTATTAGCAAAAGCTCTCACTTCTCCCAAGAGAGGAAGTTCTCTAAGAAAACAGTGAAGTTGTAGGCGTAGAGTAGTAGTAGCGGTAATGCTAATGCTATGCTGCTATACACCTTGACTTGCCCTGGTTGCTAAAAAAATTGTGAAAGACAGTGATTGATTGGCACGTCAGCCCTCATGAAATTTTGTCGAAGAAAACCAACTTTTTGCGTTTTGCATTGTAGGTAGAGATGAGAAGAGAAAAAAATTGAAACCGAATAAAATAGGAAAGAGGAAGAGAAAAAATGGGATTGCATGCTAGAGTAACGTTAAGGAGGAATTTTTGTTGAAAACGGAAAAGAATAATACTTGAGAAGCAGATACGCAAGTACGCAAGTTGAACACGATATATGCTACTTGAAAAAACCGTCGTCGTCGTGTACTCGTCATTCCTATCATCACCACTATCATTGATATCGTTGAAAGAAGCAACCAAAAAGGTAAAAAAAATGATCAGACAGACAGTAAGTCAGACATACCTACAGACAAGCTAACTGTTCAAAACGACGTAGTAAACAAGCCATTGAACGGTTAATAAAAATGACTTGAATTGCCGTCACTGCTACTACTACTATTACTTCTGCTGGAGTGTATAGGTATATGTTTTGAGAAAATGTTCAGAGAGCAGAAATATAATATGGTGTGGAGAGAACTAGTGGCTGTGTAGAGAGATAGACAAGTAATAATAATAATAACAGGAGCAACATGAGGAGCACAGTTGCTGGGATGTGAAAGTGGTGGACGTGGAAACTCACAGAAGAACTGCTAACTGCTACTGCTGCAGTAGAGTGAAAGTAGCCGAGAAACCTAGAGAAAAGTATATTGCAGCACATACACAACAGTTTAAAGCATAACTACCTATACTAGTACTACTCTGCTGGTGATGATCAAGAGAAGAAAACTCTGAGTATGGTTGGATGAAACAAGAGGAAATCAACAACAGATAGAAAAAGGGCTGTGTTGGTTTAGCAGAAAAGAGTTAGAGAGGGAGAGAAAGGAGATAGGAGTGAAAGTACTTATGTATGATAGAAGAAAGGAGAATAAGCAAGTTATAATATTAGAGATAGATTGAGAGAGAGAGGGAGACAAGTCTCGCTCCACATAACGCCTCTTTAATGTGAATCTACGAAATGCACTTTTCCCTTAATAGGAAAAGGGTTGAGTGCTTAGTGTATGTGTCTGTATTTCTATCTGTGTATGTATGAAAAAGAAGAAAAAACATTTCCAGGATTTCTATTTTTTGGCTAGAAGTTGCTGGTAATATATCTCTACACGTTATAAGTTTCCATAGTACAATTTAGGTATAGCTGTATGTTGATATGCACTAACGTTGGGATTCCGGTCTGGTCTAATGGGAGAAAGAGACGACTCCATGGTAAATAAATAAGTATCACAAGGCGACCACTGTGAAAAAAGTTTTTGTTGTTTCGGAGAATACACGCGCTACACAGTAGGGAAAGTGGTGGTGATGGTGGTGGTCATCGTGTAAAAATGTGCATGAAACTACTATACATTCTTATATGCGACAATGTCAACCGGCAGACGCAGTCTAGAGACTGGCTGACACCGTTTGGTCCTTTACATGGTGATGATAATTATGACCCCAACCCATAGAGCACACACACGTCAGCCTGGCTCCAGCGAGGATTCAATATCCACATCCCATGAGGAGAGCAGATCCGCCTACCACGAGGCAAGAAGATGGATAAGGAGTA
>JAHZMV010006107.1:0-14312 GCA_027743765.1 Coecobrya sp. COE2
CTACAGAAATTGGAGACAGAATTCTTTTATCAATTACTATTAGAATTATCAACATAATTCCAGACATTCAATGTGCATACATTACAATAAAAATATTTTTTATTTGAAATCAGAAGCAAAACTACATAAAACATATTAATTGCACATTTTGAAATAACAATATAACGATACAATATTTTTTGTCAGTGATTTCTGACTTTGTTAATTAGTTATAAAGAATATTAATTAAATTAACAGAAATAAAAATCGATTTTATCTGTTGAAAACCATGTATTTCATTACAGTCAACGTCTACAACAATTATTTTATTATACAAATGGAAAGAACAGAAGCATTTTGAAGACTAAGTCAAAACAAATATATTTGTTTTGACTCATATGTGAGTAAATTCTACACATTCACCAAACATATTCAACTGGCAATAGATTTCCACATGTTCAGTTATTAGCCAGTATGTAAATTTGATAATGATTCAATCTTATCACCAATACGTTTTTATCATATTACACAAAATTTATATTGTATTTCCTGCAATTCTTTATTACCATATGTACAGTCGCGGAAATGATAAATTATATAGCACAGGTTGCTTAACAGTTGCTTTGGTAGACGACGTTTCAAATTAGACAACAGTGGCTGATAAGTGACTTTTATGTCTTTCTGTTCTTTAGAAAACAATGGCATTCTACTATAAAAATACCACCTGGAATGCAATGGATAATATATTTTTGCTCGAAACAATATTTACTGACAAAAATAATTGCTGTGAATTTTACAAAATAATACATGAATAAACTGATTATCAGAAGATTTAAAAATTTACATTTTTTCTGATTCAAGATATTTCAGCATAAGAGACAGTTATAAATGTACTACAGATAATTCTTAAAATCGAAATTCCTATTATTTGCTGTAAAAAGTACTACTTCAGATTTTTTACATCTGCAGGCTAGATTATATTATGGATTTGGAAGATATGAGCTTTAAAGAAGAAAAATTTGTTGTTAGTGTACAGTCTTGATTTCGGGTTTTGAATATTTATTTTGGCCCATTTGTTGTTAAAATAAAAGTTTTGAATGTATTTTATGCTCGATAATTTATAAATGTAGATCAGTTTTATAATTTCATTTTTTTACTATTTCACTGTTGTGATAAAACGATTTTTCTAACATATATTTTACATACATGCACATATGTATATATAAATATACCATAAGTGTTGGTTTAATTATATTACACATCGCATTCGTGCTTTGCTATTCCATTAAATTCGGCTAAGGAAGATATAAAAAGCCAATAAAATCTTTCTGAATAATACCTTTCTGCCTCGGTTAGACAATTACTTCAACATAAACATCAATAGTCAACGTCACGATGGAAATATTTATTACCAATTATAACGTTACAAAATCCCATACGTAACTTTACAATAAGCATACTGTAGCGTGTGGTATGGGGTGGTATGCTGTTACCCTACCCACCACCAAAAAATCAACATCAACTTTAAATAGTTAAAGATGGATGATGCGGAAGTGAATATTAAAATCGTCTGTTTGTTTGAAATAAAACCGTCAACCCCAAAATGAATGAATGAATACAAAAACGTCAAATGTCTTCCGTTTTGTTCGCCAGGATACGATTAACAAAAACTTAATCTCATAGTGTGTAGTATTATGTTCCTATTACTTCCCTCACTGCATCCTAACGACTACTCCCCCTTGGACCTTCCCTTTCATGATCATATCCCCCAAGAAATTTCGCTGTAGCAAAAATTCCATATACGACTTTCGCCAATATTTTCTACAACACATTGCATTGTAAAATACTCATGTTAAAAGTTTTCCAACAAGAAATGGGTATTCAACGTATTTGTCATGTTTATTAAAAACATTTCGAAATGATGTTGGAAAATTAACTATGCAAATTAGCTGCAAGCAGAAACTTAAATGCAATTGGTGACTGCAGTGGCATTGCATGTTTCGACTAAAGTTTTACCATGAAAGTATGTAAACAGGGAATGTTAAAGTGTCGTTGTGGGACACGCCGTGAGGAAAAATAGTTAGTGGGTAATTGTAGGAGAATCAATGTAGTAGAGAAAACCCCGAAGCATGTGGCGTGATATATACCATTCATGTATTTTAATATACTCACTAATGCTAAACGATATATAGATTTCAAAATTACTAACACTTCATCTCTCCATTTTGCCATCAGATATTATTTGAATCAATTATCATGTGGCTAAATTATCATGTAAAGCTTGAGTGTTGTCTTTGCGCCTACCGTGACTAATTGGACACCGAAGAAAGCCATTTAGAAATATTCCATGACGGCGGCAACATCAGCATATATCTGGACACCAGAGGGAGCTACTTGTAACGTAACGGGCATCCTCCCTTTGTATAAACAATATGAAATCAATCTATCCAATGGAAATTTGGTCATCAGGCTCATCTGGGGCGGTGTTTGTTTGTGCAATCGTATCATGGTAAGCACAACTTCAGACTTAATTCTGACAGCAGGTGCAACATTGAAAAAAGAGATTGGACAGTTGGCTAAACAAGTCCGAAATCCGGAAAACGACATTCATCCAGTAACATTGGAAAACTTTGAAAGAGATGATGGTCCATGGAAGCATTACCAGCTGCTAACGGAGGCCGTCGATGATACCAATGATACGTTTGATTGCCTCTTGAAGTATATGCACATCGACAACATCATGCTCTTTGTCTACTTAATCATGAATGCATTTGACAATGAACTTGCCTTATTTACGCTCGCATACTTTCTATACAACATTGTGAAGGTTTCCTGTACATACCGAATTGCAACATAAGCCTCAGAACATGTACGTAACAATAGGAATTACGTGCTATAAATTATTTGGTAAGGTGTAGTTCATTTTAGAGCACTATTTTACTATTGTAGAACGAGACCTTTCAGGAATGGATCAGACGACTGGTTTGGAAAAGCACTGATGACAACTTCATAAAGAAGGCATATGTATTGCGTGATCGAATGAAAGCACATCCCCTGGGATTGGGAAAGGGTCAGTTTATGATAGATGAGAGCTTCTTGTTTCGAGTAAGTTATAATGTTATAAAAGAAAATTTTCATAACACAAGTCACGGCATCATTTGTACATCAACATGATTTTCTTACTACCAGTTAAAACGAATAGAATACACAAACATTGTGAAACAATTATCAACTGTCAATTAGCATCATTTTCTAAAAGTGTGAAAATGTAATATTTTGTCATGTTAACAGTTCCTGGGTTCGGCAGGCTCCGTGTTTGTGCTCCAGGCGCAATCCAGGGAGGCGGCAACAGCAAATGAAGCCAAATAGCAGTAAAGATGACATGGAAAGGAACAAAGGTTATCATGTAACGTTGCTCTATGTCGGAATTTTGTCCGCTTTTTCTTAATTATGTTCGAACTTTCAGACCATTCTACAGACCATTCTATCTGCTGCTATATAATTAATAATTCATTAGGGGTAACGCATTAAACCACATGTGTTAACATAACAACCTTGTATTATAGGAACCACATTACAATATTGATTCTAATTCTGACTGGGAAATGTGGCAACAACGAAAATGCTAAAAACAGATAGTAACAAAGAATCATTTAATGCGCTACAACAACACAATCATGGGTTAGTATAATAAGAAAAATGACATGACGTTAATAGATAGCTAGATACATAATCTTTAGTGCGTTTTTGCCGTTCAGAGTTGACGTATCTAAGCTTGAAAGCCAACCATAAATAAAACTGCGTTTGCAGTGATTGGTTCCGTTTACCAGGAAGACGTTAGTTTGGATAGAATAGTTTTCACACGATTTGTCCATAATTTCCGAAATATATTATTTCGAAGCTAAAGCTTGATTTGTACTTAAATACTCTCCAAAACAACTTTCCAAGTACTTTCCCCAAACTCTTATAAAACATCGCGCAAAAACAAGAATGTACTCTTTCTTCAAATTAGTGGCTTTTGCCATACTGGTGTGCACCATGATTGCGGTAAGTAATCAAATTATAATAGGGTTGGACAAGTCATTCTAATTTACTAAACCACATCAAACAGGGTGCCGCCGCTGCTGGGAAAACGCCACAAGCTCAAAGGTCTGAAGCAGAAAAAATTTACCACTCACAACATTAAGTTTCCTTTGGCAAAAAATATGGGCGAAGAAAACGTGTACTATGCTAAATGGTTCATGATATAAAATTACCTACCTATTGACATTCACTGCTAATAAATTCATGAATGTTTGGTTTCCAAATTCTTTCTCCAATTAAATCTCAAATGTTCATATCCGCTCTGGCGGTTTGAAAATAAGTTTATTTAATTCAGCATCCATGGCAATGTTCGTAATTCACATAACTCCATAAGTACTCCTTACTATTAATTGTTTTAGTCAGTAGATTCCACTCAAATTTGGCACTGTCGTTAGTAAGCTCATTAATTATTAAACAGGACATCTAAATGAAAACATATGCTAAAATCTACTTAATGAATACAGATACAAATCAAAATTAATAATATTTGAAAAACCAAAACAAAATAATGTGTTCATATAAATATATAAATTATGATTATTGCATAGGTATGCCTTAATGTTCACCATTAAAATATAGAAAATAAGTAAACCAAAATAGTAACAGGAGCCATCAGCCATTTTAGGTGAAAAATCTTGTACCATTTACTAATAATTTGAATGCATTTTAAGAAACCCTATAACAATCAAAGGTGTCGGTGTACATTGTAAAAATTTCCTAAATTTGGGCGCCGTCTATCCAAACGTCTAAATTTGGGTGGAAACACAAATTTACAAAATCTGTAATTTGGGAAATCGCGTTGTCAATCACGGCGAACTATAATAAAATGTTTTTAAATTTTGGACGTTTTGATGGACGGCTCCCAAATTTCTGAAACTCTGATAATGCACACCGCGCACCCTTGATAATAATCATACTCTACTTATGAATCCTAGAACTTATCATGGTCAACTGTAGCTTTAAAGTTAGATCTAAGCTTAAAATTAATAGTAAAATAATCATGTATTATTAACAGGCAATCTAAAACATTATAATTGAAAATGGGTGAAAGTGGTTGTCAGATTTTATTCCGTAATTGCACAACTAATGAATGTCATGAATTTCACTAAGTTGTTTGCACTGAAATTTTCCAATACAATGTTAGATATTTGGACTTATGTATTAGTTACTCAAGTTTAGTGACATAGCCTTTTTTTAAAGGTTTAAACGTTATTCTGAATATTTTATTAAAAATGATATGCATATGTATTAATAATGTATTATATTCTGAATGGATCAAAACACAAATAATGATAAAAACTTCAAAACGAAAAACAATGCTAAAACAAATTTTTATGCTCAAGTAAAATAATTACAATTATTGAATATCTATTATTAGTTAGGCAAGCCAGTGTGGCGTAAGGCAATCCAATGTGGCGCAGTCGATTTCTATTTGGCGTGCGTCCTAACGTTCCGGGGTTAAATTGTATCGGGAGTTTTTCTGAGTTAAAATATATGCCAGAAAAATCATTTTATCACAACAATGAAATAGTAAAAAAATTAAATTATAAAACTGATCTACATTTAAAAATAACAAAACAAGATACAGGATAAATATTCAAAACAAGGAGACAAAACTGCAAACTAACTACATAGTCTAACCATCAGATGTAACAAAAAATATGAAGTAGTATTGTTACAGCAAATAACAGGAATTTTGATGTTAAGAATTATCTGTAGTACATTTATAACTGTCTCTCACTCTAAAATATCTTGAATGATCAGCAAAAATTGCAAATTTAAATTTGACCATCTTCTGATATTCAGTTTTATTCTCGTATTATTTTGTGTAAATTCACAACAATTATTTTTGTCAGTAAATATTATGTTTTGAGCGAGAATATATAATCCATTTCCATCTCAGGTGGTATTTTTAATTGTAAAATGCCGTAGTTTTCTAAAGAACAGAAAGAAATAAAAGTTACTTATAAAAGCCACAGTTATCAAATTGGAAATGTTGTCTACCGATGCAACTATTAAGCAACCGGTGCCATATAAATTAACATTTCTAGGACCGTAAATATTGTAATAAAGAATTGCATGAAATACAATATATATTTTGTCTGATATGAGAAAAACGTTTTGGTTTTAAGATTAAGTCATTATGAAATTTACATACTAGCTAATAATTGAAAATACGGAAATCTATTGCCAGTTTGATATATTTTGTGAATATGTAGAATTTATTCATATCTGTTTTGACTCAACTTGAACCTTAGTCTTCAAAATGCTTCTGTTCTTTCCATTTGTGTTATAAAATTATTGCTGTAGACCTTGCTTTTTATTGTAATGAAATACATGGTTTTCAACAGATAAAATCTTGTAGTTTTGCTTCTGATTTCAAATAAAATAATATTTCTCTGTTTAAAAACATGTTTTTGTTTACGCATCGTTTAATGAATTGTAATGTATTTTGGTTTCCAAATTTTATAATTATCGAACGACCTAATTCATTACTAACTATGACTACTCAACAACTGCTTATATTGTACATATTTACTCTCTGGTGGGCAACATTTTGAAGGTAAGCATTTAGGTGGGTAATATTTTTTGGGAAAACATTTTGGTGGGTAACTTTGGTGGGAAACATTTTGGTGGGGAGGATATATATTGGGTAACATACACAAAGCTATGTAATAATCATTTTGGTGGGAAACGTTCTCTTCAACGAAAGCACAAGTGAAACGAGACAACGAACGAATGAAGTAGTCTGCGTCGTGCTTTGTAAATACTCTCGCTATGTACACAGAACGCTTAAGAAATGTATTTACTTTTTTCTGGATCAATTTAGCACAAACAAATAAATCATGCAGTAAACTGATGGAATGTTTTGTGGGAATTATTAGTGAGTAACTACATACATGGTGAATAGGAAGACATCTAACGTTACATTTGTAAACAAAAAATAAGTGCTAAAAGATTAATCTACATGTAAAGTTAGGCAGTCATAACGTTTTCCAGATTTTTCGAAAATTGGTGTACTCCTCTAACATCATTGTAAAAGTTTTGTTTAACGGGCAGGGACAATGTTTCAAAAAATAATTTTTCACCTTTATATGAACGACCCGAGCAAAGGGAACATCGAAACCGATTTTCAAATAATTCCAACAACAACAATGTGGAAAATATTGCGTTTCCATTTAACAAAATGTTGCATAACCGTTATAAGTATACACCAAGTTTTAAAATATGTGGAAAACGATATTCCTGCTTAACTTTGCATACAAATTACGAATATGAAACTTATTCTTGGTTTAAAAGATGTAAGGTCAGAGTTCGTCCTATTTACAATAGAATCACTAAAATGTAACTAAACTGTTATACCAAATTGTAAAAATTGATGATTTTACTTTTCATGAAGAATATATTTGGTTTCCGTTTTATCGGACTTCTGAGAAAATAAATATTTTTACTAGAAAGTTTAGTTACGTTTTGATTTTACCCTCCGAGGAAGGGGTTTAGAAACATGGGTTTCTTACTATTCCGCAAACTTTCGATAATCTCAGCATGTGTGGGCTATGAACGGGAAAAGCAAGATGATGTAGGACTGCAGGACATTATTGGCAAAATAATACAACTCTACCAAAACATTTCATCGATAGAGGAAGACCTGTTAAGCGGTCCAAATAAGAAGCAGGAACGAGAAGGTTGAATGGGGAGGATGTACCTAGGTATGGGAAACTTGCTAGCCAACCGAACGCGTCATCTTCAAACATTTCAATTATAAGTGTTGCTGCTGAAGTAATCCAATACGAAAGACCAATAAAAATGGATAAATTGTCGACGATGGTGAAAGTGTAAGCGTTTCTTCACCGTCAACATCTTTGTGGTCGGTAACCTTTATTGGGCAACTTTCTTGTAGGTGAGATTTTGGTGGGTAACTTCCTATTGGCCCATTAGAGAAAAACGAAAATATCTTATTGAGGTAAGGTTACATAGTCCGTCAACCAGAAATCGTAGTCTTTTACTTATTGAGTAGTTACGTTTTACAAATAAACAGAGCGTAACATTTTTTGGGAAGGTTCCCAGTTTTCAGAAAAGGAATTTTCTCAGCCTCTGAATGAATTTCGTTTCTCTCAAATATTTTTCAGAACTAATTTTGAAAAATATTTTTTTCCTTCGTGTTCCCAAAATAAACCCATACAATTCTTAAGTTCAAATGTTATTTATGCTATGCTTATGCTTAAAAATATATAAACATTTGAATACATGCGAAAAGATAACTAAATTAAATTTCTTTTATTTCTAATCCAAATTATTTTTACTCATATAATTTTACATTCTGGTTTAATTTGATCAATACATTTTAATCAAATTAGCTACCACTGTAATTAATATTATATTTTATAACTTTTCTTATAAAATTTGTATACCTATACTTCCTAATTCAAGCCGCATTAAAACTTATCCAACAACCCAGTTTACAATATTTTTCGATTTAAAATTAACTCTTAGAACACATCAAAACTTACTGCAGAAATTTAAAATAGAGACAGAGTAATTTCTACTTGCTGTTATAAAATCTCCATAAATTTGAAAATTATAACATTTTAACAAACTATTTGACTATGTTGACGTCATGCCAGACCACAGTTATGCTAAAACATCGTTGGACTCATATTTATATTGGTTTTATTTTTATCAGAGGAAATTTAAATGTTCCAAAACTCCACATTGTTTCTGGAATAGATTATTTTTGCTCGTATATGTGCTATGTACTTTAATATATTTTTAATCGTATTTTGTAAAATTTTACACCAAATTTTATTTTTCTCTTCCGTCCATAAACCTCTTTGTGCTGTTATAAAATGTAAAAACGAGTTACATTACTCGACATTTACAGTTTTCTACGTACACTGTGATACTGATACCGGATTTCTTTCACTGCAACATACCAAATTGTATACTAAACACATACATAGTTTAAATGGTTGATTTTGTAAATCTAATATTTATCTAGGTTACTTCAAAGAAGATAAAAAAGTTGACTCTAATTGCCCCAACAGGTATTTAAATTTGATTAAATTGGTGTAAAACCTTATAATAAAAACCTTTTTATCGGCCTGTCAAATCCATTTTTTATAATATTTCAAAAGTACACTTTCCATGAAACACCTCCAACTGGATTCTTGCATCAATTTTGGAAAGATCTTCGCTTTCCTTCTGACATCAGATCCGATCTCATCTCGCCCATACATCTTCATAATTATTGCTTGAACAGAATCCCAGAATTTCTGAAATGAAAAGATTTCAATACAAATTTGTTCACATTTGAAAGAATACAATTATGTTAATGGAATATTTACAAAAATGTTAAGCCTCTATCAAAAAAATATTTATATAAAATACAAGATCTTAAATTTATTCCAACTTGGCCATTTAATACTTACCTGTACTGGCAGCTTTGCAAAAGCCATGTTGGAAAATCCAGCAAAGAATCGGCACTGGAGAAGTTTTGTATAAAATAATAACTGGAAGCCAGACATTTAGGCAAATTTTAAATCTGGGTGCGATGTGAACCAGGGTAGTTTTTCTTGGGAGAAGGAAGTCCTGGAGACTTGGCCTGCCTACGATGACCTTCGCAATGAATCACCCGATATAAAAGAAACGTCAAAACCGTTAGATTATAACTGCTTTAGAAGGGCTCTTTCCAATATCCTGGCTCGGAAACGTTCTTTATCAGCACTTCCAATTCCGTTTGCAATAACTTTGGCATTTTGAATGATACAAATTTGAAATTTTGGACAACGTTAAATATTCGTCTAATGATCATCTGTGTAAAGCCTCAACTTAAAACGTTTTGTCGGTTAGCAATATATTACGATTGAATCTGTTTCTGTCTTCTTGCACAACCCTAAGTACCTATAGTTCTTAGTTCAAGCCGCATTGAAATAAATTATTATTTAGCAAGGAACCCTGTTTACAATAGTTTTAGTCTCAAAATTCCAAGAATACATCAAACCTTACTGCAGAGAAAATTAAAATTGAGATAATTTCTACTCGCTGTTAATAATTGGGAAATTATAACATTTTAACATAATGCGGGACCATAAACTATTACAAATCATCATTAGACTTCTAATTGTATTGGCATTATTATTTATCAGAGGAAATTATAATGTTCCAAAAATCTACATTGTTTCTGGAACAGATTATTTTAGCAAGTATGTGTGCTATGTACATATTTTTAATCATGTTATAAAAATTGCACACCAATTTTGATTTTTCTCTACCGCCCATAAACCTTGCTGTGATGTTATAAAAAAGTAAAACGAATTACATTACTCGACTTTTGCGTTTTTCTACGTAGATTTTGATGATGAATGTAAAACCTTAAAATAAAAACATATTGCTCAACTCCTCCTACACTCTCCACTCAAACCCCCAACTGGTTTGGTGCGACCCAGATTGGGGATCTCGCTTGCACTCTTTCTGGCCTGAGGTTGACACCAGTTCATCGTCAAAATTATTGCTCGAACTCATTCAATGAATATCTACAATGGCCACATTCCAATACACATTAATTCACACCCGATTGGAGGACTTCAAATTTTTTAATTTTTCATCAAAAAGATATTTTTTATAAAATACAAAATCTTAAATTTATTATAATTTGTCCAATCTAATGCTTACCAAAATATACTGGCAGCTTCTTAAAGACAATCCATCAAAGAATCACAACACTAAATAAATTTTTGTATAAAATAATAACTGCAGCCTATACATTTAGGCAAATTCAATTTTAAAATCTCAAAATTTATAAATTTTTACAAGGCAAAATCTTACTGCAAATATATGCTTGTGTTGGGAGCTGCAGAGAAGGAATGAAAATGGATACTTAAGCATGCCAGATTTGGTTTTACATCAAAGCCAATTATTCCAAGGTGATATTGTGGGAAGCCCTCAGGCAAAATCACAACAGGTTGCTGTTCTAAAAAAATACAAAAAGCACAGAAAAACCAGTTGAGATCCATGCAAGTCATCTCTTGAAATATTCAGCACATTGATTTTTTTGTCTCGCCATCAGCCACCTCAACTCCACACCACCAGAGACTTCAATAAATTTTTGTGTGCATAATATTTGTATTCTAGAAAAGTTACTATACTAATTTTATTAGTTTCATGCAAGTAAGCAGTGTATTCTCAGAATGCATTGGTATAGGTACATATTGCTCACGTCAGCGGTTTCTTTACCTCAATTTCACCTGTTTACCTTGTTTGGCATGCATCTGAAAATTTTGCATTACAATTCACAGCAAAATTCAAAACGCTTCATCCGCAACTTTATTCAAAACGCACACATATTTTTTCAGTGCATCGGCGATCCACTTGACACTTTGTACTCATTTTCTAAAATGCCAACACCAAATTATCTAGGCATTCTAAATTCAACATTCAATTTCCATGTATCCCAACAGCACAGATATGATTTATCATTAATTTATGATTGTGTTTAAAACATATTCAACTGTACTACTTTTTATACATACTTATCTAACTTGGCTTGCATTTGGAATCATGATATAATCTGTGCACTTATCAATGAATATGCATGTAGGCAAGCTATACATGTGTCATAAATATCTTTTGACTGATTTATTTTTATCAAAAATTCCTGTTTGGAAAAAAACTGAAAAAGGTTGAACAAGATAAGTATTTGGAGGAATTTGCTGTCATTATTTTGGAGGATCATTAAAAGGACTTTCTTTTGTCGAGATAGCAAGTTGAAATTATTTTTAGTCTACAAAATTTTTATTCATGCAAAGAGGTTACATAAACAATTACTGTGTGGTTCGATTTATGTAGCTTATCGGTGATAAGCGCATAAACATTTTATTGCAATGCAGAACACAGCCAATACTTTAATTATTTTTTTTACCTTAGTTAACTTGAAAGTTTAACTGTTTAACTATATTATTAAATTGTGGTTTGCTTTCAGTTTCGGGAGAGGAGCTCGTGTGGGCTTAATTTTGAATGATTGGAGGAACAGTTAGTTAAGGAGGATTTTAATTGTTAACTATTATGAAGCCTTGAATTCCACTCCCGTTGGGTATGGAGACGTTGGAGTATGTCGTTGATAAGGCTAAGGACATTGGCGCTCATGCACGGTAATTATTTTTTTGGAAGTCAGCTTACGTTTTTACAGGGATACTTCTAAATAATTATTTTTGACTGTGTTTTTAATTATCATTTAAAAGGTATGGGGATGCGGCCAACGGAAAACTTCAGAACAGAGAGACTGTCTTTCACCCCATTTCTCTTGCTCCCGAGCCTATTCCCCAAAAAGAGTTCGAGAAGTTTCTGCGCCTTCAACCGCTTCTCAACCAGCTTGTCCACAAGGTCGGCCACTACTACAATCTTTTACACACCTTAGTCAAGTAAGTTTAATAATTAAAACTAATTATAATTAACTCTTCTCGAGCATTTTTAAGTGGTTAATTTATTTATATTTTGTAGTGCTTGCAAAGTGGACGAGTTCACTCCCTTTCCTTAAAAACACTCGCTTTTTTCTTTGCCTTTTCTATTTTTCTTTGGGACTTTTAACTTTCCACTACCTTCCTCTCTTCCTAGTTGGTTTACAAAATAATTTTTAATTGACCAATTTAAAAAATAATTAACTATTTTAACTTTTTCAGGTATATCCTCACGGAATTGGGCCACATTCACAAAGTTAACCGTGTAAGATGTTTAATTAAAGCTATAATTTAAACAATGAGCAATTAAAATATTTTTTGCAGTTGCGCCAATATAAGGCGCTTGAACGTCGTTGCTCCCGCATCCATTCGGCAATCCGCCGTTTAAGGTCCACCGTTAAAGTTATTAGAAAAACGCTCACCGACTTTGGCCACCCTCGACTCTGAAAAGCGCTTATCAATCAATGATAACGAAGTGGCTGTTATCAATTGTGAGAGTATCTATCCTCCCGAACAGTATCACGGATAGAACCAACGAGCCAAGAAAAGAGTGAAAGAGAGCTTATCCAAGTTATCAAGTTTCTGAACCCACAAAACTTTTAAAATAATTATTCATTATTTAATTATAAATAAATAACCTACTTGACTAATTCATCCAATAAAATCATGTACACATAATTTAAAAAATAATAATAATTAAACCCAGTTAAATTTTTTTAGCTAAAGTTAAATTAATTTTTTAATTTCTTTAAAAACCCCAGTTAAAATAGCAAATTATTTTCCACATCGGTCCGTTTATAATTATCTCAATTATCATGATGTCACCCCTAAAAATGCTATTATGTTTTATGAAAAAAATTGAAGAGACCTTCCTGTTGCGAGGTAACCTATTAAGTTAGGAATTTTTGTACGTCGCAATTTGGTTACAAAAGCAATTTTCTTCGTCATAAAATATTGTGTGCTTCTATTCATTAAATCGGTAATGATAAGCAAATAAAAATTTACTGCATTTGGATGGACATTAAAGTTGATATGGAAACTGATTTACTAGTGATTAAAACCTCAAAAATGAATAATTATGAAAATTATGTTCTCCCATAATTTCCAAAGTTCATAAATTTAATATTAGCATCAGCAGCAGTGCCATTGATCATTGTTGACCACTACATTAAAAAACTTAAAATGTTATTTTTCTTTCATGAAAAAATAGTGACCTCGACTGGCGACATAAACACTTGAACTTTTTTGGTCTGGATTTTATGTATGACGCAAGTTGGTTACAAAGACCAGAAAAACAGTGCTCTTGAGTACATTTTTCTGGTTGGGTTCACCTTATCTGTGACGATAAGTAAATAAAGCTTGATTTCTGGATATTATATTTGAATTCCAAACATAATTGATATATTTACTTATTAAATACCTACTACTTTATATTAATAATATAATATCATTTGTACATATTTTTATTAGACAACAGAATTCTAACATCACAGGAAAAATGAATATGACCTTCGTATATCTCCGATAAGCGCCTGAAATCAGTTACGTTGTCGGCACTTTACGGACGACGCACGTTGGTCATAACAACTATAAGCAGTGCTCTTGACATACATTATTGCGCTACATTTATATAGCCTTGTAGAAATGCATATTTTTAATATAGTTTTAATGGCTTAATATTTCCTATAGAAAATATTGCTGTCATGATTCATTGCATAATTTCATGTCAGATATTACAGTAGGTATATCATGTTTAAAAGCTTCTAGGCCTTTTGCCCTTATGGGCACTTGCCCTCA
>JAHZMV010006108.1:0-19417 GCA_027743765.1 Coecobrya sp. COE2
ATTGCCTCTCACAGTCAGTCGCTCGCTGCAAACATTGATAAGGATAGTACGCTCGCTCGATGCAAACCCTGAAGCAAATTCTTCCACTAAAATCAGCTAGTAGCCAGAGTAAAATAAACTAATTTGTAAATAGTATAAAAGTAATTCAAGCGTTCAAAATATATTTTGCAAGTAATTATGCAACAAATAAAGCGGTTTTATTAACGTTGCTCTTTGCTGTTGCTCCATTAAATTTTAGACTTAGGATGATGATGACTTGTTAGTATTTTATCAAAGACTCTTTGATGATGTTAGGCAGACGATCCATTCATTTTCAGTTTTACGTGACGTTTTGGCTATGATGGAATATAACAATAACATGCATAAAGATGGAATTATTGGAATTTTCTTTTTCCTTACCAATAATTCAAGTGGTTATTGGAAATAATTAACTACATAAATGGTTTTCGAGATAACGTTAACGCGGCACAAAATGGTCTCAGTTGATGCTTGTATTTGTGTTGTAATCAATTCTTGTAGTCGTTCATTTATGTCATCCATTAAATGTAATGAAAAACAAAATGACGTAACGAAAATCACAAGTCCACCAGTATCAATTACCTGCCTACTCCTAAAGTATCCTTATCTGTGTAAATTGACGTGAATTAATTATTCATTTTAACGGTAGATAAGCATAATAGCCAATACTTGATCCTCAATAATTATAACACCAATCAAAATCACACTAACGTCTGGCGTCTATCCACCCATTCGATTCTCGAAAGCCTATTGTTATATAGCTTTCAATTGAATAATTTAGGCCACATTCTAAATATAATTAGAATTTTAAAGTATGGGAACCATTAAATTTCTCATATTTTTTCTAGCTCTCCAGTTAATCACAGCAAAGGTCAATAAATTCACTTTCCTTGGACGATTTTTAAATGCACCTGCTAGTGATCTTCATAACGACCATCGAGTCAGGAGAAGCGGTGAACAAACACCAACGACTGTTCAGCAACAGAGCTTCTATTTTCGTAGTCAGAACGCGGTAAAATTTCATTACATAGTAAATCTTCAGTTTTACGACGAATTATCTTTAAAATACAGTGAAAATATATATAGGCTGGCTGGGCCACTGCTGCTTCCGACTGTAAAGCCTTCCTTGGCCCCTCCGCTACCCTCCTTTATATTGAAACGCAAGATGAACTGGCAAACGTGACCCACTACATTCGAAGCAGTGATGACATCGGATCCT
The DNA here is from genome assembly GCA_027743765.1 of Coecobrya sp. COE2. Taxonomy (NCBI): domain Eukaryota; kingdom Metazoa; phylum Arthropoda; class Collembola; order Entomobryomorpha; family Entomobryidae; genus Coecobrya; species Coecobrya sp. COE2. Next base: position 1,238 of record JAHZMV010006108.1, read on the forward strand.
TGTACTGGATAGGTGGAAGGTATGACCCCGACAGGGCCACCTTTGTTTGGGATAACGATGCGGAGATAGAGTCATCTTGGGCTCCTTGGGAAGAAGATCAGCCCAACACTTGGACACCTGTCACAAGGGTGGCAGCAGCAACCGTTGGCAGTGTTAAATTTCGCACTCAATTTAGTACGGAATCTACCCGTTACATTTGCGAGTTGAAAAGTGCACTTCAAAACGAACATGATGCGAAGCTGATGGCTTTGCCTTGTGATAAGGATAACGACTTGGTTATTCTGCTGGCCTCAACCGGAAGCGAAGAACGATACAAAATTGCTTTGGAGTTTATCGCCAGACTCGCCACTGCATGGAAGTCCAATTCCCAAAATAGAGTATCCGTCGTAATTGGCTTCTCCAATGAAGCCCACGTAGTAATTAGCTTACAAGATGCTGCTACTCTGTCAACGAAACAAATTCGGGAAAATATTTATCGCATACCTTATTCCAACGGCCCCAGTTCGGCTTCCAGTATTGGCTTGAATCTGGCGCTTAGAGAAATTGAAGAAAGCACTCGAACAAATGTTCCCCAAAACCTCGTGTTTTTAACGGATGGGGTCTCCCATTGGTCAACAGATACAATCACCTCAGCTGCAGAGAAGATTTATCATGCAGGGATCAAAGCTTATAGTGTGGGGATTGGAGAGAGCGTTCGGAAGGAGGAGTTATTGGCGGTTACAGGTAATAAAACGTCTCATGTTTTTAACGTGCATGGCTCGCCTCAGGATCTGCTTACGCTGCTGAAGCCTGTTAGTAGAAGTGTTTGTGAGGAATAAACTATACATGTAATTATTATTATACGTAATTAATAGAACAATATTATGATTATGACTAATGCAATTCTTGTGAATAAACTTAGCAAAGTTCGCTTCTTATCAATAGCTGATAACCGATAACCATTTTCACGTGAATGAGAGATATGACATGTGTTGCTGATAAAGCGTCATGGTTACATAATATGACATGGAATGTTGTTTAAAAAATATATTTTCGTTTTCACTGAACCTTTTTGGTTTTCATCAAATCTTTCGAACACTCACGCTTATTTTCTCATTTCTCTACGAATAAAATCACGTCCCCATTTATGTCCTTGAAAATAACTGTTGAGTTATTGATTGGGTATGTCTGACCACTTGACCACTCTGGAGGCAATGTCAAAAACGGTGCCGGGCGATGACTTCGAACAGGAGGTTGTTCACCTCTTTGCAATGATGGACAAGGATAGGGATGGATTCTTGAGCCCAGCCGAGTTGAGTCATGGATTGGAATGTGGCTTTTTTGGAATGGGCAGCCAAGATTTTGAACCACTGGATGAGGATGAGGTCAACATGATAATGGGCATGTACGATCAAGATAAAGACGGGAAGCTGAGCTTGGAAGAGTTTTCTAAGATGCTGAAGGAGGAAATTTATGGGAATGGATTGTCTTAACTTTGTTGCAACTGAATCATGAAACATCTGGATCTTCTACATTGACAATTTAATCATGTTTTAAACAATAAAAATGCATTTTAAATTAATGATTGCTCTATTTAATTATGTTGATGATGAATAAACCATTTGAGTTATACCACAAGTTATTTAGCCATTGTGTCTTTATACTTTTATTCTTTCATCTTTAATTTCATTGTTTAAGTGGCAGAATCCGGGGGTGGATGGATAGAGTGGTTAGCGGTTGCAGAGGGTTGGTTATCTAAGTTTAGTTCAATGTTATTATTTCGCAACTTTTAATTGTTCTTGTTATAATGTAAGTTGTCCAAGTGCGTGTCCAACAGTTTGAAACGAATAAAAAGATTGGCATTTGAGCATCATGGTTACCTTTCTGCTGCAATAAGTCTTTGCATCATTTTTCCTTTCTTTTCAAAAGTTTTTTTATGTAAAATCGTGAAACATTAGATTTGAGAACAGTGTACCTATTTTTCGGATTTTTCGCATTCATCATCATTACCTCCCACTTTAATTAAATAAGCTATCATATCAGTGCAACAAAAATGGCAGATAAATACAGCCCGAGCCTTCTCCAATTTTTGAAATCGACCTTCGACGACTTCGACAAGGACGGCGATGGAAAGCTGACAAAAGAGGATATTAGAAGCATGATGCGTTTCTCTGGCCAGGATCCCACCGAGGAGCAAGTCCAGTTCCATTTTAACGAGTTTGACTTGGATGACAATGAAACTGTCGACTTTACGGAGTACGTGGCCGTGTTGACAAAAAAGTTGGCTAATAGTGATGACCGAATGGTCAAGTCATTCCAGTGTTTGGACAAGGATGGGGATGGCTTTCTTTCAAGGGACGACTTGAGACAAACCTTTGGAGAAAAGTGGATTAACGAAATGATGAAATATGACAAAGATCTTGATGAAAAGCTGAGCTGTGAGGAGTTTTCCGCTTGGGTCAAGGACAACAAAATTCTTGGCGAGTTGTTCAGCGTCGCACAGCAAGGAAGTGAAACCGGAAGTACTTAAAGTAACAGAGATACAGAGCATAATATGAATTTTTGACAATTTCTACCAAAAATCATTACGATTTTATCTACTTTTAATTTTTATTGACAAGCCACCTAAATTTCTAGCTTAAAAATAATCATGGTTTTCGACAAATTGATTAAAAATTGAAGGTTCATTATTAAAATTGATTTTGAGATTCTACTTTTATGTCTAATTGCATATACGACGAATTTATTTACAACTATCTAAAGTTTGCAGTCTGTAAAAAACTAAAACCAGATATATAACAGTAGTGAAAAAATTATAAATCTTCATTTCATTTCACATCACCCATCTTTGCTTTTGCAACATGTGATAGGTAATGTATTTTGGTGTTTAGTTAGTTTAGTGGATTCAAATAGAATGTCGAGTCAAAAAAAAGTTTTGTCATGTTATAATATCCCATCTAGCCATTATAATAGCTGATTATTCAAATTCAAACCATCAAACAAGCCGTTATTTCTTTGGTTTGAGATGCACCGTTCTCGTTAGACGTTAGACGTTAGAAAATAAGTGAAGTGTTTCATGATAATTTGACATTAGAAAATACTTGACATTAGACCTGCTTTAATATTCGCTCTTTTTTTAGCAAAAATTTCAATTACATAAATAGTAAATTCTCCAAGTAGGCTTTTGTTGAAACTTTTGATAAAATATTAAAATTGTGGAAAGTATCGGGCATCATCATATACAATTTTTCCACAGCGCAGACTTGTATTCTTATATTTGTCGTTTAATCAATAACGTCTTAATACCAATATTTTATCCGCACATATCTGAAGTTACGATATTATGTGGGATGGCAGAAACTGCCAGAAAAATACGATACTTTATTAAGTCATAACTTATTAATTTCAAATTTAAATATAAGCTGATTTATTTAAAATTTATTTAAAGCAACGACGACAAAAAATATGTGGATACAGTTTCTAGTTATCTTTCCTTCTTGCTGTTGCATAATACACATAATAGCCGATCTTCGATCTACAAATCTTTAATATTACCAAAGTTGTTGTAAGTATCTGTCACTGTAACAGCAGCGAGAACCGAGGAAAGAGGAAGCGAGAAAAGGGAACTGAAAGGCTATCAGTATAATATTAAAAATGGCAATTGGAGAATACGAAGAGTTAGCCTTTCGTCTTATCACCCTATTCCATTTTTACATGTGGCCTTTGCCCGTAAAAATTGACTATGAAAAGTCAAAATTGGTATTAAACAAGCCAGCCATAAAGTACATACCTTTCACACTAATCTTAATGTTCATTTGGCTATTTGGATGGACATGTTTAGCCAGCACTATTTTCTTTGGCTTTATTAGTCCCCGTGAAAACTTTGCGAAAGTGAATACAGCGATCTTTCTACTTGTCTGGGCGGCATTTTCCAGTTTGTGCGTTACAGTTTACTACTCCTTCCTACACATAGATGCAGTGGTTTCATCCTTTAACGAAGTACTAGAAATTGCAGATGAAATTGACGAAGGTGATTCATTATGGTAATCAACTCTTTGTATTCCATGAAGCATTCTAATACTTTATATTTAATAGAGTATCGAGATGGGCAGAGCAGGTGGCGGGTGGAATCGAAACAAGTAGATGTCAGTATTGTACTTCCCCTCATTGTTCCAGTAGGGTCAATGGCGCCTTTTGCTATCGCCATTGCAGCTCAATATGCGGATTTCGACTGCCCATACTTCATTCTTGAGGAAGTACTACCCGACGCCAAGTACCGAAGCGGTAACACAATCGGGCTTATCTTCATCATTCGTATTCTTGTCACCTACGTTTCTGCTCTGGAAACCTGCAGATCCATCATGTTTGGTGCTTGTTGTGTGCTAATTGCTATTGACCGGGGTAACAGAGTAATGAAATCGATCCTGGGCAAAGTACGAGACTTTCATGGCTTTTATAACTACTATAGGTGCTGCATTCTTCTCATTAAGAAGACGGAGAAGGTGTTAAATGTTGGCTTGTACATGTTTATGACAATTGGGTTTTGGGGATTGGTTGCTTCTTGTTGGGTGTCTGTAAAATACACAGTTGAACAGATATCACTTCCGGTGTATCTTTCGTTCATAACAGTTGTGGGTTTGCTGATAGGAGCACACGCTGTTGCTCTTCCAATACTTTGTTCAGCTCTGACCATGGCGGAATGCGTTGTTCAAGTGCACTCTCTTAGGGCTGAATTTCAATATGCTAAGAAAAGAACTACTCATCATAAAATGCTTTTAATGAAAGTGAGAGCCACTGCACCTATTCGGATTAAGTATGGCCCATTTTGGTGCCTTGGGAAGAAGTTTTTGGGGGAATATTTGTGGCTGATTGTGTTGCGAACTTTTGATGCAATTTTAGTTATACATTAAAGCATTAATAATAATTATGAACTATGCAAATAATTATGATTAGATATGCATATGTCTCCACTCCAAAGTCAGTAAAACTGTAATAATGAAATAAACAGCATGTTAAAACCTGAAACTAGTTTACAGCTAAAACTGTATGTAATCCAAAATAATAAATGCACTCTCCGTGTCGGTAAAATTGCTTTTCTGCCCCGTTAATAAGCGGCGGTATTGGTTTCCCTCTGCTGGCCCCTAGAGCAGTTAGGACATTTAAATATTAACTTTTAATATCGACAATCAGGGAGATGCATGACGAGATACTATTAATACTTGCATACCGTTCATTACCAATTCAACGTTGCAATTGCAAGTTGCAACGCAGGAAGCATTCTTGGAATATTATTCTCATCTACTCCTCTGAACAAAATCTTTTATATGCGATCCCAATCTTTTTCTTGACACCTGATGACCTGATAAATGTAATTTTGCTATATTGAATAAAAACTCCTTGTACTTGAAGGATCAATAAAAACCATTACATACAATATTACTAGCGATATTGAAAAAAAGTATTTGAAAGAAAGTACTTTTGAGACATGCTTTTTAATATCATACCCGCCATTTTTTCAATTATGCGATAAGTAGCTAATTAACATCTAAATATAATTGTGTGCATATGTTATAGTATTATAAATGTTATAATCATACAGTCGTCCCAAATTGCTCAAGAATTTTGACATCAACTCGAAGAGTAGAAAAAACAGTTTGATGCCTCACTCATATATGTATTTTTTTTAAAAATATGTAACTTACATAATGTAAGTAATTACATCAAATTATTTCCATTAAAGCCGTTATAACGGTCGCGCAGTAAATCAAGATTAGATTATGATATTAGTGATAGAGTAGCTTGATTAGCACAATCCTAACTAAGGTATGGTTTTATGACAAATGGACATTTAAGCTCAAATTAAAGAAAACAGTCATATGTATTTTGTTGTTAAAAATATACAGGTTAATAGATTCTTTATAAATTTAAGTTGGTTCACTAATTGGTTTTCCATCTCTAAACGCACCGAACTCAAAAGTTTTCGCCTACTCACACTCCAAAAATACAGCCATGATTTTTCGAGCATCATCAATAGTGACCATACCCTGCAATTCTACGTATTTGGACATCCGTGTTCCAAATTTTACAATTAGATTAGCCAGCTCTCTAAACTCTTCGGAAGTTGACTTGTCTTCATTTCCGCTTCCAGTTCCAACTTCAGTCCCGTAATTTAGATGGAAAAGATATTCGAGCATTCTCTTTGACAAAAATTTCTCATGCTGCGAATCCTTGCTGTACTCTCGAATCAAGTCCATCATCAAATTATCCTCCACTTCTGGATGCTCTTCATCACTCCCTCCATTAAAAGAATAACCGTCACTGTCATACAGCTGGGATATGATGATAGTCAATAGCTCTACCAAATGACAACGGGGGCCCGCCAAGTCAAGTGAAATTCCGTCAGGATTTATTTCTACATTGAAACCAAACAAGTGATCGAATTTGTGGCCCACAATCTGAATTATTTTGTCCTTCATGAGCCTCGCCACATATTCTAACAGAATTTGCTTAATTTCCGAAGAATGTTCAGCCAATTTCTGGGAACGGAAGTGGATTGAGTAACGTGCGGAGGAAAGCGTTGGGGTCACACAAAGTGACTTTTCATGGTTCACGTACTGGACCACAAGCTTCTCCGATTCGAAAACAGTTCCCAAGCACATAATATTTTTCTCTGTTTCAACCTCTGAATCTAACCGAATTTCTTTTGTCAAGAAGGTTTCATCCAGTGGTAAATGAAACTCTGGGTACACGTCAATTCCCTCCAATTCACGGTAACATTCCTCTGAAACCATTTCCATTCTGAACTGAAGTCCACATAGCCAATCCGTTTCACAGCAGAACTCTTTAATTTCATCTCCTACAAAAGTGTAATTGGCTTTTCGAGGAATTAGACAATCAATGCACTGCTGAACCTCATTGGGATTCCACTTGGTTAGCAAATTGCCTGAGGTGAGTATATGTGGGGCGGCTACATGCTGCATATTTGCTGCAATTTTCATGGCACTATGGAGCATTTCATTCCAGTTTTGAAAGTGAAACTTTGCCGCGGCGTTCCTCTGCATTTCCTTAAAAACTTGCAGCTTGACTCCTTCACGAGAGAGCATTTTCAGGTAAGAAAACACGGCTTTGAGTACTTCCCCTATCTCCTGGAAGCCCTTGTTGGTAAGGAAGATGGAAATGCTTAAGAGCGAGCTACACACATTCCTGCAGTAAATATCAGCGGCGCAAATGTGCATGTCCATATTGCTCCACTCTGTCATCCATCCCCTTTTACGCAGATAAGCCTTTACCCCGCCTGGTGCCGAGTTAAGCAGCATTAACTTAATGTACTCCAAAGGCTTTGTCTCATAGTTTTCCCAGAGCTCGGGAGGAAGTGTCCACGAGAGGACTAAACAAGTAAGGTGGCTGAGTGGAGCCAAGTGGTAGGAAGCCAGGAATGCCTTTGAGGCGAATGGAGTTCCTTGAGCGAGAAGTTCGTCTGAAGGTGACCTGGCTCCAACAGGAGAAGTGGGAATTTCGGACAAGTGCTCCAAGACCATTTCTTCCAGCTTTTCCATTGGAATAGGTGCCTGGATGCAGGCACTCATGTAGTTAGCTCTGTAGTAGCGCTGCTTCCAGGCGAGGGCTCGACAACGGATATCGGGATGGTTCAAAGACGCCTTATTCCCTTGGGTCGAGTTGCGAAATGGATGGCCAATTCTTGCGTGGCTGCGAAGAAAATTGTTGACTCTAATCATGTCGTTGATTTGCTTGACTCGGCTGCCATTGTCAACGATTTCTATCTTCGAACGAAGGTCAGCTTCCCGGAAGAGTGGATTTGTGAGCCCATCCACAAGTATCTCGACGCATTCCCTGAAAGCCGAGAGGTGACATGTAAAAAAAAAGTTCGTGTGGTCTGCCAACGTAGTCGCATTAACAAGGCCATCGTTGTCATACACTCTTTTAATCAACTTGTTCGCTTGAGGGTGTTGCTTGGACCCGAGAAATGTAAGATGTTGGACAAAGTGCGCCAATCCTTGAGTATTAACTGGGTCATGAAAGTAGCCAGCTCCTACCGTAACGCAAAACGATGCTTGTCCGTTGCAGCATTTCTCCAGTTTTGGAGATTTTGGCTTTGGCGTAGATGCAGGCAGAAATTTAGTGTCCAGATTGCTATTTAAACTATTATTGTTTCCCCTGATTTCTGCACTTTTCCGATCGACAGGGCTATCAATATGATGTGCTTGGATGAATAGGTTACTCGTGTTGAATTTGTCAATATCGTCCTGCAGCTGTGAGAATGAAGATGGTTCAACTGACATGGGCGAGGGTGAGTTTGCGTTAGAACGGGAGGGTTTATTGTCATGAGGCTTATCGAGTTTGGCATCGTCCAAACAAGTTGACACCAGCGTCGCTTTCAGTCCATTTCGTAGCTGGATCACCTTATAACTTTTAGAATCTAAAGGAGCTTTGATAACTGTTCCGAGATCCTGGAATGGAGGGGTTGGATCACTATTGAGTGAAAAACGTTTTCTACAGTTTGCTCCCGTTGGAGAATAGCCAGCAGCTAACCACTGTTTCAGGTTTGCTAAACCGATCATGTTGAATACTTCTGATTTTGTAAAGGCAGCAGGCTTTGACTTTGTTAGGCATCATTTCATTTTTGCTTTTAGGTTTCAAGAATTAGTCATATACATTCATAATATGTAGTTGAGGAACACCCTCGGCAACGCATAAAACGTTGCAAGGAAAGGGTTGGAGCTACGTAATATTTTGTCATATATGTCAAGTTATGTATGACTTGATGAGCCACCTTGGAGAATATATCATACACAATAACATATTGTAGCACTGTGCTACTAGCACCACAGCCCTGGTACCAATGGTCGCATACAACCTTTGATGCGTAAATACACAAGCCGAAAAAGCTACATTTTAGTAATAAGCTTCGTACATTATTCATATTTTAATCATGACTTATGTACCTAATTAACAGATTGGATTTATCGATTTCTTCTCGAGGAAATATACTAAAACAGTTATGCAGACATGCATTAGCACAAGGTAGTATCACCAGCTACTTTGGATACCTATATGTAATACGTCAGCAATACGAAACTGTGGACAGAGTAGAATAAACAAGCTGACAGAATGAAACAAAACCAAGAAACATTCCTCAAACTTTTCCCCAAATTTTTCGCATTTTCAGGATTTTCAGACCGAGTCCACATTACTTCTGTGAATGAAAACAGCGTATCGTCGTAATAATCGTGGCCTTTATTATAGCGTTCCATCGCTTCATCAGTACCTGCGTGATGATTTTGGATCAAGTGGCCAGTGTCATTCTGTCGGCTCCAGTTAATCATGCCCTTTGGAAAATGCCGCATAATCAACTGATGATAGTCTGTTCCATCTTCTTGGGTTTCAGTAAACACAGGTTTAAGCATGTAGTCTGCCTCGTCTCTTCCCTTTTCAAGAACCAAGTAATGTGACTTGTTAACGGGGTGCGTTGACACAGAATCTTCGCGACGCCATGTAACGTAGCTATCGGGAAAACGGGCGTTTCTCATTTTGTACCAATCGGGATAACGTCCTGACGGGAGGAATTGCCACAAAGTGGTTTCGTACCAACTACCGTCCTTTTGAAATTTTGCGGAAGTTCCAGCATCTAGTTTGAAAACATGGTAGAGGTACCACTGAACGCTTTCTTTTTCATTTTCCGTTTCTTTCGTGGTCCAGGTAAGGTGGCCCGGGCTGAATCCACTCATGTCGATGGAATACCAAACACCCGATTTCAAAAGTGATCCGGATATGTGCGTATCTGAGCTCCTAAAATAAAATTCAGTGCAAATTAACTTATACAACTATAAACATATTCCCATGTAGTCAAAATCAAAAAATTTGTTTTACGAAGTTGTATCCTTTTGCCCTTGGACTTGATACTTGTGGGATAGATGGACAAGTAGAAATACCCATGTGGTGTGGGTTGAATATAGCATTTCCTGTTTTAATTGGCTAGTTTGTTGTTTTCCTTAACAGGAAGCAACTTTACACTACAATCAACAGATGAATAAATATTTTATAATTATGGTGTACGCGTCAAGTAAAACGTGAGTTAGTGTGGTCAAACCACCACACTGACAACTCTCTATAATGTTGAACAGCAACTGAGCTATTATCGTTGAACATGTATTGATTAATTGATTTTACCTGGCTTCCATTTGAAATCACTATGGTCGTCCATTAGGAAAATTATATCTATCTACACGCAATGATATACAATTTTAAAAGTTCCGTGCAGTTTGAAAAAAGGTGTTTAGGTTTATTGTTGTTGTGTGATTATCCCCCTCCTCCTCAAAATGGATTATATTAACCGACAGGATCGCGATGTTGAAAATTACATAGCAGAAAGGCATTGGCGCGAACGCAAAGGATTTTTGTCGCCGAATGAATTGACTCCGCCAAAGAATGGACTCTGGTACAAGGTTCCGCAGTACCCCCAGTCATTCCAGATGCTACCCCAGCACATGGACATTGTTCCCTCCACCCTCTACAAAGAGATGCCCCTCGACCTTGTCAGTCCTCCAGAGTTGCAAGTGGTTCGTCATCACTGGGATACCACCACTGGACAGGCTCACAACGTCAAGATTTTGCCACGCCGTTTCCAACAAGAAATACTGACGAAGGCTCCGAGCTCCAAGAAAATAACGTACTTGTTTCCGTATTGCGAAGATCATGTTAAAATGACAAGCGACCGGCGTCTCTACAATCCCAGGCCATTCGTAAATAGTACCATGAAATCCGACTACAAAGCGGTTCGACCCATTGCCGACTTTGACTTTCTGAATGGACCATTGGCTCAGGTGGCTCATCCGAGATGCGTGAGATTTGTGAGGAGGACGGAGCTGAAACCTGGATTCCCCGTGGATGAGTCATTCAGCGTTTATCGCAAATTTAACCCGTACATGAGCGTTATGAAAATTGACTACAGGAATCCTACTAAAGACATGCAAAAGTTTGGACAGTTGAGTTGCTGCTGAACAAAAAAATAGCGTTCCAAATTATACTACCAACGAATCTATAAGCATCACATTACGAAAAATATGAATTTTATACAATAAAACTGGTTTAATGCATGTTCTCCATTGAATTTTGTCTTTGTTCATTTATTGATGATTCAACTAAAAGCATCCCATCAATTGTTTGGACTTGTTGGCCTTTTAGCGACACCTAGAACTCATCCTAAAAACTGACTCGTTATTCACTCTTTGCGTTCTCGTAAATTAACCATTTTTACGAAGATGTCTGTTCATTGCTCATCCCAAAAGATCATTGCAAACTTGTGTAGGTATAGAACAAGAGCAGCCTATAGACAGCAGCGTATTTACAGACAAACCGGACAGCTTTTTGCCATGCCATACTGAACTAATAAAATCAACTTTTATAATATGTCTTCCAACTTGGGATAAAGTTTTTGTTTAATGTTTTTAAAAATATCTGGCAATTAGCGGAATGTCGAGGTCACACTTGATATCGTCTGCTCATGATGATCTTGATCTGTTCTCAATCTTTTCTCGTCTGAAGATCATAATGATGACGTGATTATCATCACATTTTCCACATCCTATCTGTTTCTAAAGTTTTTGAAAAAAAATCCTTCCCTTCCTTCCGTCTCCCATATTATACACAAGTCTGACAGTCTCTCGCACAGAATAATATTAATGGATCCGTCTGCTCAGTTTTTCCACATGCTTAAATTATCCATGCGCCGTTCCACGGAATGCTGTAGTCTACATACATTTATTAGCATAAGAATTTCTGTTTTTGAATTCTTGAACGGGTTTTTGGCCCACCCTATAACAACAACGGCACACATATTCCTGCTAATGCATACTTGTGACTTGTTTTACTGGCATTGGCTGGCTTTCAGATATCAGTGCATAATACCAAATTACATAATTCTCAAATGTCGCGGATATCCGTTGACAATTTCGATTTATCAGCGCGTTATCTTTACTCCTAGAATAAAATAATACTCGTGGATTACTTCGACTGTGACCGTGCTCTGCACGGAATTCCGATGCAGAAAAAAGTCAGAAGTGTAAACAAGGCAAAGTCAAAGTAGGTAAATAAATAAATAAGGGTGAAAGGCAATAATTTCAAGTTTGAAGTAGCAAGAAAAATCCCATTACCCATTATTATTATCACATTACCACTTCCCTGTAATAATCCTGAATATCGTATGATGTTCACTTTTAACTGTTCCAAGTACACTTGGTTTTGTTGATATTTTTTATTTTAAATTGTACTCTCTCTCTCTTGCTCTGCTATTATTATCATCATTACACAATCGACCCACTACAAGGATGAGGATTTTACACGAAGTGTGAGTCATTCGATCCATTGTGCCAATCCACTTCACAAATCCACGTTCGTTCATTTAATCTTTTTTCATGGAAAATCCTACACATAGATTGACTTAACACATATATCATAGTATTATTATTTTATTATCGTCCAGTTATATCACAGCACCCCAAAATATAGGTAGCCATATTTCGCATTGACGCTATTTCTGTTACTACTTGTGTGACGAAGTTGAAATAGAACAGATAGAAGCTTCCTCAATCTTACAAATTAAATAGTTTTTGAATTACAAGTTTAGTTACGAGTAGGTTGGGGAGGTTTGTATTATTTTTGTGCGTTGTTGTGTTTCTGCTGTCAACTTAATATTATACACATCACTTGACACATAAGATGATAGTAATGATAATGATGATAACACATGACGGAAAATTACTTTGTGGGCTGGTTTGCGTTAATAATGAGTTCAAAAAACAATAACATGCTATTTGTTAACAATAACAGATAAATAGATCCAGAGCAGTCCTATTCTCATTCATTCATTCTTCATCAGAGAACCCACGAACCGTTAATTTTAAGGAAGGATCGAGAGAGAAACAGCCAATGTAATTATCTTGTGACATCTTTTTAGCGCACTACTCGTGCTTCCAATCCAACGCAACACATTAAATATGCTGGTCTGTTTAGAACAGTCCACTTTAATTATGTATTCTCCTTGCGGGCAGTTGGCTGCAACTTTTTAAAAGACCAGAAGCCAAACGTGTCAGTTAGACAGTAAGAATAGCAGCAAGCAATAGTCATTGCCATGAAATGACATGTGGCGTGGGTGGAGAAGTGGAAAAACGCAGCAAACAAACAGCATCCCATCATCCTTTCATTAAATTAATTTCCTTTAATGCTTTTCTTAGAAAAATAATCTCATTCTCGCATACAGTACCCACTTCCCACTTATTTTTTCCTTCTGGTGGTGGTGGGCAATTGTTATTCATTTGGGCATGACGTCCAAAAATTTATTTTTATAAGCATATTTTGTTCGACATGCATTTAGTACATACATACATAGAATGTGCGCTGCGTTGACTTTCTTTCCATTTTTACCACCACCATCGCTCGCTGTCTTTTTCGTGTCAGTGACGTTGGTTGGCTCGTTGTTGTTTAGTAATAATGACATGTAGTTGTAGTGTACGTGTGCGTATAATAATCTATTTAATCTAAATCCCTCGCTAGTTCGCGAAGCAGCAGCAGTAAATATGCATATATCCATGTAGGTAGATACATATATATTTTGTTGTGGGCGAATTAAGACAGCAGAATGGATTAAATTTTGGAGAGAGAGACAACAGATTTATCGCTTGCCGGCACTTTGACAGATTTCTTTGCCATATGCTACCAGTTAGCAGCACCGTAGTAGTAAGCCAAGCCAAAACCACAACGGCATCATTTATCTGTCTGTAATACAGACTCTGTCCAAGTACAATGAGCTTCCCAGTTCAGTATAGTTTTAGTTTCCTTCCGCCGACTAACTTGATACACTATACAATGCTGGCGTTACAATGATTCTTACGTGAAACCTACGGAGCCCACACAGATACTCCTCTGACTCCACATATTGTGTAAAAGGGCAGATCCCTAGTTTTGCTTAAAACCAACATTTATTTCGAGAATAATAATATAAGATGAAGAAAAAGATTTCTTGTATGAAAAGTTTTGGAGCAAACTACATGGATAATATGTATAATAGATATGCATTTTATAGCAGAAGGATAAATGGAAAGTGGAACACAGAGTCTCCGCTGTAATTTTCCTTGTCATAAAACTTCCATAATATATTATATTACTCCGCTTCTGCTCTTCTCTTGAGAAAGGCGTGCGTACTTATACTGTATGTCATAGAACTATTGCCTAACCCGATGTATAAACAAGAAAGCTGATCAACTTACAATTTCCTCCGAAATTCCCTCAAATCTACCAATTAGTCATCTAATCTAACCTTACCTGTGTCAACTGTCGACCAATATCGTGCATCCAGAAACAAGTGTGCCAAAGTACATGGAGACAGTCACCTTACCTGTGTCAACTGTCGACCAATATCGTGCATCCAGAAACAAGTGTGCCAAAGTACATGGAGACAGTCACGTACAGACGGACAAACCCACCTAAATCAATACCTTCCTACATAAGCTCTCACCTACACGTTAGTTGTAATAACAAGCTTGTTCACACTTTTCCTTCTTCTTCAGAACATTTCCCAGCATATGGCTGAACCACCTAGAAAGAAACGCAATTTATCAGCAGCAGCACTAAAGAAACGACGCAGGCAAAACTAAACCAACCCAGAGTAAAAAAAGGAAGACCTTTCTTACTGGCTTGTTGCATTATTATTTTACACTTGTTGCCTTTCTCTACTCTATTGCTGCCAGTGCTGCAGCACTAAAACTTGTTCAAGCTATTTTATAGAGCAGACACCCTACAACAAATACTACGCATCATCGTGTGATGATTATGATAGAATAAATCATTAAATGGGTAGATAGATGTATTATGTGATGCTGGTAGAGCAGGACAAATCCCTGGTGATCATTCCACACGTACATTATGTATTGTAATTCAACAAAGTTGTTTTAAGCATCTCCACTGCTACTACTACCACCGCCGTCACTATCATTTTCATCTCGCACAACAGGCTATAAGAGCGTGCATGACATTGAAATGATCTTGTGCTCAGGTTGCTACTATGTTTTGTACATTTTTTGCCTCATTTATTCTCTCTGACACAGAACGCAACTGTGTGTAAAAACGTGTATTTGTGTATGGATGAGCATTTTTGGCATTGGAACCACTTTACTTGTAGATTTTTTCGCACTATTCGCAACTCTCTCAGTCAGTTAGCTTTCTGCACACATACATATATACATTATGTAAGAGCTCTCGCAACAAATCCCTCTCTGTCTAGTATTTTCCCTTCACCACCACTACTCCCACCACTTTACTTGCTCCAGAGAAAGACAAGCCAATTCACATGTGCTTTAATAGCTGGACAGCTATCTATACACAAGACAAAACAATCGTTTTGAAGAAAACAATGTTTATGAAGAAAGCTGAGAGAAGTACAGGTTTTAGAGAGGAGGAGGAGGGGAGATGTAGGGCTGTAGGGCATTTTGTTTACAGATGTGTGTCTTTGATACGGCGTAGTAGAGAGAGATGCTTTTGATGTGCAAAAAATTAAGTCTGTGTAAGCTTCTGTTATGTACTTTTTAAGCTCCTCCTGTCTGTGCCATCAAGCAAAAATGAATGACTGGATGATTTTTTTGCTTGGAATCTCCTCCGATGTTATCTATAATGTAGAGTGGCTCTCGTTCCTTTAGAAAAAACATCAAACGGAGTGTTCAATAGAATTTCTAGGAAATCATCTTTAATATTTATTTCAGATTGAAATTTTTATCAATTACCCCAGTCAAACAAACTGAAGAAGATCAATAACTGCCCTCTCTCTCCTCTCTCTCTGTGTCAACCAACAACACTTTTCATTGTAAACCTTGCTTGCTGTTTGTATTTGGCATGTTTGAGCAACTGTATGTGTGTGCTCATTGAGTACCTTTTTTGTTGGATGACCATCATCATTTCTAGTTGTCAATATACCTGCACACTAGCACTATGATCATCGTCATCAGCGTTCGATATCAAATGGATTGCTTTTGTCACTGTCTGTTGGTGGTGGTGGTAGAAATCCCAGAGTCAAGTATTTGTGCTAGTGATGCCTGGAAGACTTGTGGTGGCGGTGTTGGTGTTGGAATGATGTAATTTTTGTCGATATAATAATTTTATATACTGATACATAGGATAATGTGTCGGTATTAGATATTAACATTTAGTTTTATAGAGAGAGGATCATCTAGTAGGTATAGTAGGAGATCCTGCTTCTATAAAAGATTTCAAGTACGTCGTAGCAAAATATCTGTCTGTTGTAGGATGTTCCTGTCATGTGTATTGCTCGGCTGTACAAAAAATATGACAGCAGTATCCATACTGCCTTTTTCGCAGGCATTTATGCTTTTGTGTAGTAGTAGCAGAGCATTGGGTACGTTTTTGGAAAGACTTATCTTGATCTAATAAACCAAATTGGATGATATTTCCATTCTTTTCCAAATGTTCTCTCGAGTTTCAATGTGTGTATTATTATTTTATTATTGACATTTTTAGCGCTTTCAGCTAAATTATCACGTGAAAACTACCTGCCTTTTCAAATAATAATAATTGTACTTCATTCCATGTTTGAAAATCCATTGGCGTAGCCAGCCGGGATCCAAGGAGGGGGCAACGTGATAAACGTATTAAAGCTTGCCCCTCCCCCACATATACGCCCATGTTAAACCCGATCCCCAGTGAGGGGCAGCTGCCCCCTTGACTACGCCACTGTGAAAATCTACTACTTTTTAATTTGAACATTAACATATTTCTTAGATTCCATTGAAATTGAAAGGGACATTGAAAATATATACATTGGTTTCTTGTACTTGCCCATTAAGCATGCATAATATCCGCCTCAGATTTTTGTCCACCTGAGGAAATCGAAACGAAGAGAAAAATGAAAAATCGATTCTTGAGCATTACCTGACCAATAGAGCACACAATAATAAAATAAATAATAGTACTCTATTGTCAAAATGGTTACCACTGAGGCAGTGGCTTATTACACCATAGACATGCATAATTTTTATATTAGAAATAATACCAAGTGATAAACTGCTTAAATATAATTATACATAGTTAAATTTATAAATAATTATAACATTAGGTTTTAAAACAAAAAATCAAATAAAACAAAGTTTTTCAGGAATCGTTTGCAATAGTAGTAGCATATGAATTCAATACAGATTCTATACAAGAAAAAATTGTATCAGTGCTCTCATCGTAATATACGGTTTCGTCAATTTGTTTAGTTAGTATAAAAGAGTAACACACATTCTTAAAAGTGTCAATTGAACGCATGTTCATTTTTACAAAATGTGGTAGTTGCAACCATAGTTTACTAACATTATATTTTATAGTTGATGTGCCCCAGTCAGAATTGTATTTTAAATCCAGAAAAAGGCACAGCGACTCCCGTCATCTCATCGTCAATACATTGTGTGACATATGTCTGACTTCTTGTTACTTGGCTCTCTTCATAGTTACAGTCTAAATAGTTAAAAAAGTAATCATTGTCATTGCAAGCAAGAGTCTTGTAATGACAATGATTACTATAAATATTATTATCGCATGCATTTTACATTAAAAAAATAAAATTAACACAACGTCATGCAATTTTTCAAATTCAATAATTGTATTGCGTGTATATAAATAATTCATCAACAAACACAGCTACAGCCCGTAAAACTACCAAGTCATATTATAAGGTACCTAATATTATTCAAATGCTGTTGCAATGCAAGAAGATGCAAAAGTCAATCCTTCTTGTTCGCATTGCATGCCGTCATCCAATCCAAAATCCATTCCTGAGGAACCCACCTGTGAAGTATGTACTCTACTCGAAGAGTGTTATATGGAGATATAAAGAAGTAAAGTGACTGGAAAATTTTTCTACAACTTGGAGGATGAAGGATTCGGCAAGATGCAATATTATTTGCAGTGTTCATGCAGCAACTTGTCCACATTAAGTATCATATCATCATCGTCGTAAATTGTAAACTTGTTTTACACCTGTCAGCCTTATAAGAAGTATTTCCACCTGCCATCAACCACGGTTGCAGAACCTTCCACAGGTTCTGTGAGATTTTAACATAGGCAGGATAGGCGGCTTTGCCCGATGTTCTGCCACTAATACATTACGTATATCACAGACCCGTCATGTTCTGCGAG
>JAHZMV010006109.1:0-31973 GCA_027743765.1 Coecobrya sp. COE2
CTCGCAGAACATGACGGGTCTGTGATATACGTAATGTATTAGTGGCAGAACATCGGGCAAAGCCGCCTATCCTGCCTATGTTAAAATCTCACAGAACCTGTGGAAGGTTCTGCAACCGTGATGGTTGCATTTGCATTGCATACATGTAGCCATATTCTTTCTATTCACGGCTGCTCTCCACAGAGTAGTGCCCACCACCACACGTCATCCTTCCCATTCTCAGTCCACAGGATTACCAACTCTTATACACTTTTTTACATTCGTCATTCCCCAACACAATATTTTCCTCCTCTCTCTCTCTCTGATATTATTATTCTCTACCTCTCTTTCGCATCCTCCTCTCATCATCATCATCAGTACGACATTTAAGCTTAAAGTACATTTGGGAAAAAGAGTAAAAGTACATGGACGGATCATGGCAATGATGATGACGATGAAACGAGATGAATAACAAATGCTATAACAACAGCAGCGACATGGACTCTTGCAGAGTACCAAGTTACCAAGAGAGAAGATCCTCATGAAAATACATAATATGCACAGGAGTACATATCCTCGCACAATTTTTACATCGTGGTATACCTATCCACTTTGTTCAAGTTGCTTAATAATAATAACGTCTTCCTCATCCTCAGTTCAACCCTTACTTCTCCCCGATATATACATATATGCTTGCAATAACCAACACTATTTTTCTACTACCTTTGCAGTTGCTCCTGTATTGTTGCAATTCAGAAAAAATGGACTTCACTTTACTCCTTTGCTCAAAAGTGAACTGCATTATGCTTCCCTTCCTCTTGCACGCTGAAAAAAAACTGTACATGCATCAAAATAACATATAGAACCAGAGAGACAGAAGAGAACTCTCTGCAGAACTGAGTAATCCTAAATCTGTTGCTGTCGGTTCATCCTTTTAAGTAGTCGACACTATAGCTCTAGAGAGAGATTTCATTATTTGTATGTGTGTGTGCCTTTAGTTTTTTTTATTCAGTCAGTCAATAGCAATTAGGATTTATATATAAAAAATTGGGGAAAAATGACAGGGATTGATTTTCGCTAGAATATGACATTAGCCTGTGCGTTGTCACAATGGACAAGAAAAGAGACAATTCATAATCTCGTCATCGTCATCACAAAAACTGACTTTGGCCACCACACACACAGTTTTCTGTAGTGGTCTCACTTGACTGATGAGTCAAGTATAAATGGTGTGAGGATGACGATGAGTGGTGGTGGTGGAGGAGAACGTTGATTGGATTGTTCTTAAAAATGACAAGGAACAAAAGAATCAGTGCTGAAAGACCTTATAGAGCCTTGTTTTTCCTTACACACTGCGGCTTGGAAATGTAAAGTGTGTGAGTTTACGTACAAAGGTTTGATGTCAGTTGCTGTGTAAAGAAAAAAGCTAGAAATACTGAGTAAAACGGAAAGCCTTTTGTTTACAACGGACTTATATACTCTCCTAACATTTTTTGTAATTGGAAATAGAAGTTATCGCCTTTGTAGCTTGTAATCATGCAAGATGAAAGACTGATGATACATGATAGCGATAAGCGCACACTTTTTGCATGACAAGTTTGCACGATGAATGTGACTCATCGTCAAACCAACAACCATCATCACACATTAACTCTTAAACATTGGGCGAAACAGGGCAAAAACATTAATTGAGGCACCAGGAATCAGGTTACATTTAATACGCAGATTAGTAATTAGTGTTTATTGGGGAAAAAACCAAATGTGTGTGGGAGAAAGCACTTGTGTGGAGTCCCTGTGAAAAATTGACATCGTCCGTGTTGTTCCATTCCAAAGTGCTTCAAATCTTTATATATTTTGCAAGAAAAAGGCTTTTGCTACAAATGATTACTAGAATGAGCCATTTTTATAAATAAATGGAAAAATAATTGGCCACTTTGCAGTAAACTTTTTCATACATTTTTTTACATTGTGTGTGCGCGGCATCCGTGTATAATATTTTTATACGTGACAGATTTTTTTACAGTCACCATTTTTATAACACGTTTGTATGTCTACTCTGGTAACAAATTTGCAATTGACAGCTACAACATTCTACTTTCAAAGAGCTGATGTGTTCCGTCAAGTGTAGTTTTGAATAATAATAGCATTTTATATTGGAAAATTTTTCTCAAAGAGAAAATATATATGCCTTCCAAAAGTATGTTCAAAAACCAGTTTTAACAATACTAGTTTTTTTTCAATGTTGACCAAATGCAACCAATAATATTATTTTGGAAACAAATGCCTCGATGGACCACGGCTGTTAATTTAAAGTCTGCGATTTTATACAAACAAAAAGGGTAACGACAAAAAGGAATTTCTTTTCTAATGACAGGGGAAACATAGCCAGTTTTCAAGAAACAAACATTTTCTTACAACTTTTTCTAACAATGACAAGTTATACGACCACTTTGCCAAATTTTTGAAATATCTGTATAGAACAGTAAAGTAATAACTGTATACGCTAACTTTGACTGATTCAAAGTAACAAATGAAAATACTGTACAAATTAGAGAACATTTTAGGGAGTGACAGTGAAAGGAACATTCCAAAAAGTTTTGTGAACTGCTCAACAAAATTCTTATAAACAATCAATCTTTGTCATTTGTAGTGTCAAGTGATAGAAAGTATTTTTTTTGCAATGTCAATTTGATTACTAAAAATATTTTCTGCAAAATAGTGATCTCAACACTATTTTCATGGATTTTCATCATGTATTTCCCGGAGACTGTTATGGAGCTGCTATTATGCCATTCTACTGCACCTAGTCGTTTTTAGGTATGAACAAGCTAAAAAAATATTTCAAAACATTTAAATCAACATGAAAAGATAATGAACTATTGACCTTGCGTTGCTAATGGCAAATTTATTTTGCGTGTAGTATTGTGCAACTCTGCACCTTTTAAATATATGCAAATGCATATGCCGTTAGATTTTTCATTCCGCTAAGCACATGCACTCGCTCATGCAATTCCGCCCAAGATTTGTTACCCAGATAACAAATTGCGAAAGACAAAAGAACTCTACATATGTATATTTATGTTGCAAGCATATATGTAACGTAGTATAATATTTAATTAAGATTTAGTTTCCTTCTTCCACAAACCATATACCACAATTACTACACACATGCTCATTATTACCTACTGCACAATCCATGTTACCATACTTGTTTTTCATCATGCTTAAAACAATGTCGAACATAATTTTGCAACGAGAAAAAGCAACTGAATCCATCTTGATGATCAATTAGGGAAAAACAATAATCATGACTGATCTACATAGGTAGGTATGATGAAATAAATAATCATTCCGCATCTTTTTCTACTCTCTCGTCTCGGCCTCGGCAGTAGAAGGCTGACTTGACTCTCTGTTGTACTCAGTTTTCATTTTCAGTAATAATTCAAACCAAGTGGAGCATAAACTTTGAGTCATACTGATTATAATGTGATGATGAAGGTGTGTTTACTTGCACTAACGTCGTTAAGCTCAGATGAGTTTACTCTCATTTCATGTTTAACAGTTTTTCTATCTATCTACCAACCCAACTTACGCACTAACCATTTTTACTTGCTCATGCATGTTTTATATCCCGGTAAAGCATCTCGATAAAATCCTCATAAAAATGCTAAACATCTTCTGATGACTGCTCATATTATATTTAACAGTACATTATATTCAACGGTGTATATAATAATGTTCGTTCACTTTTTTTGTGTGATCGCACACTCGTTTCTGCTTTTGATAAAAAGGTTTATTCTAAATTCTAAATCAAACCTGACTAAATCAAAGAAGATATAATACCTAAATATGCAGAGAGAGAGATAACAAGTGCAATATGTAGGCAAGGCACGACCGTGTATTCGGAAACGAGTGTATGTGATGATGATATGATTAGGTTCTGACAGTACAATTAATGAAGTCAAATAAAAATCAATAAAAAATTGTTATGAGGAGCATATAACTTCTGTCATGACGACGTAAACACCTGGTAAATACAAAGTGGAATGATGATTAGATATAACATATAACAATCAAACCACGTACGTAAAACCTGGCGTAGTATAACAGTTTGGATATTTTTTTGGAGCAGTGCAAATTTATCGCTAAATCCAATTTCATGTTTAATGGCACAACTTAATTTTCATCACTAACGAATGTTGAGTGGCAATTGGGGTATTTTTTCATGCAAACTATTGAAACATAACGAGGACGTCCATTCGTCTGGCATTGACAATCAGAGGGCATTTAAAAAAAGAAGTCATAGTAATAAATGATCAAAATACGCAGTATTACGAGAATGATGTTGTTGTAGGTGGACAGTTTGGGATGCTGATTGCAGCTTGCAGTAATTGCATATAATTAGAAGCAATAGTCATGTTAATTGAAATACAATACATGCAATTTGTAAAGCTTTGTGATTTGATGAATGTAACAGATTTATCTCTACTACTGATATTATATAAGCAGTATTAAACGGTTCGTTTGACCTAAGCAATTACATTGAATCCTATTGCCTATATATTATATCAATTGGCAATGTGTTGTATGTAATGCGATATGAAATTGTCTACCCGATAACTGAACACGTTTTTCTAAAACTATATCCTGTATATCAGCAATTGAAACTGATTTAACTGAGAATATTACATAAATAATATGCTGTTGGACCTTGACTAATCAGTCAATTCTGATTTTCATCTTGCAATATACAATATAAGTTTTGCATAATGCTTTGAATTTCGCTAATTTTCTAAATTCCGAAAAAAAATTAATCAACCCACCATTGCAATCATGACAGGTTGTACCTAATACTGATGTTTTTCATTTTTAACCAAAGATGCATGATGATGATTCATCCACCATATTTATTATTATTACTATTATTATTATTATGCCCTGTGTATTAATGATGATGATGAATAATGGTGGTTTAGTGGTATTGACATAAAAGCAAGGAGGAGAAAAGTTTTTGAGAGATATGTTGGAATCGAGAGAGAAGCGGTGTAGAATAGCAAGTAGATTCAAAAATACAGTCATAAATGTTTTTCAGAGATAAGCCAGTATTTATACTATTACAAAAAAAGTTAGAAAACACAGATATTACCAGTATTATTATCGTCATCACATAATATTATACGTTAAACAAATATGAATGAATGCGACCATTATTAACTCCTCTTTTTTTTCTTCCTTTGTCATGTGTGTCCTACTGTTATCTCTCTTTGTTAAAACTTTTTTTTTATTATCGTTTCTTCCACAACGAGAGAGATGTGCTCTCATGCACAAAATATGGTCACCACCATGCCTAATGTTTTGTTCCTTTAAAAAAATATATATAAAACATTTTGACATTCCTTCACAACATGTCCTTTCTCATCATTTGAAGATCTTACACAGGATACTCAAATATATATATAGTATTTTTTTCTAAAACATCGTCTTGTTTATGACTGCTGTTAACTTTAAACTAGAGTTTTAAACAATCTATTATTTAGGTATATACGAAGTCCAATAGGATTTACCAAGAAAAAATAGAAAACTCTTACTTTTTTACTACAACAAAAATGTAGTGTGACGCCATGGTTTAATTTGTCGTTTTTATTGTTATCTTAAAACGATATCTCTCTCTCTCCGCTTTCAGCTTTGTTCACTCTGAGTTTTTGTCGTTGTAAGAGGCAAGAGAGGCCACGTCACGTTTAAACACCTAAAAATATACATACATGCAAGGTGGAGAATGATAATTTTTTTACTCAAATTACTCTTGTTGTACTTAGTTAATTTTGATCATATAATAATAATAATACATGTAACTTTTCATCTTTATAACCACGAAAGTGAAAGATAAAAATATATCAAATCTGCAGTGATATGTAACACAAGCAGTGGGAATTGGAGATGCAAAGTAACAATGATACGTAACATGATGAATGATGATATGAATTTTATGAATAACATGTTATTTTTATATGTATTTTTTTAGTGTTTAGCCATTTCCTGAAAACTTCCTTTTATGTAAAAAGGTTTAAATTTAACAGCGTAGAGTATAGGATTTTAAATATGGATGTTTGTTTTTTATGACGTTACTTGGTGTTACATAATAAATGATAAAAATATGGAAGTTTAGCATTGGCTAATAATATGTAATAAGTACACCTATTTAATTTAATATCCTACACCACCATTTACAAATGATAGAGTAACAGAAATACTGAATTAGTTTGTTGAAATAGTAATGATGAGTGGTAATTAGTAATGGAAGGAATGCTTTCATTAAATACTACACACACAATGATAACATTAATCAGCAAGGTTTATATGAAAAACATGAAAAGTTTTTGCAGTCTGTTAAAAGAGTAGAGGAATCATAATATAAAAATGTGCTTGCTTGTACTAAATATTTTAGCAAGCGTGCCAAATTGTTAGATGAGGCAGAAATTAAATGTTACATAGTTATCGTGAAGTCTAAATATGTATCGTGAGTTGTTTTGGCTCTGGGTATTTTCAATACAAATATAAAATGGTGACTTTTAGTAATCATAACAAGCACCGTCAGTCAGTATGTTTTGTATAATACGATCATGCACTATTTAATCCAAGTTTTGGCTCGTTAATCAGCAAACAAGTCTAATCTTCTGTTAGTGTGTAGTTAGTTGAAGTACTATTAAAAACGCTAACCACGTCTCATAATATAAAAATGTACTAGAGAGAGAGATGGAGTGGAATAATGGAAACGCACTTGAGCATAGATGATGCGTCTACATTGTCTGTTAAAGTGGCTGTTATATTCATTTGGTATTAAGGATATGATAAATATTGCTATAAAGATGTGCAAACATAAAAATATATTAAACATCAATTACATAAAAATGTGTTGAACATTTTTTACATTACATTTATGACATTATTATGATTATGATTGGCATATAAAACCTTTTAAACAGATATTGTATAGCGAGTCGTCTTCACTATTACAGCGCTATATGGTGTTTTGTTAAATGTGTAGATCATTAGATTCTGTTGATTTTTGAATTGGATGGTTACCAATCTACATAATCAACGAATCTAATCGCATCCCATGAGTTAAAAAAATCTCGGTTGAGTTTGTTTGGAAAATTATATTTTCGGGATTGTGGCTGTATTCCAACTGTTTGGGTCAAACATCAAATGTCAAAGCTTAAAGTTAAAAGTCAAACTATGCTAAACTGGGAAAGACGCATGGGTTTGCAAATAATGTGCTGAGAGAGCACATTGTGATAAGCGATGAGTAGGTCTCTAGATTATATTGGGAACATGATGAACACGGTGTTATCTCTTGTGGGGGTAATGTGTGCAAATGATTCATTAATTATTTACACATAATGTTGAGCTCAATTTTTTGATTACTTGAGGATTGCCCATTTTTAAGCCGATTTTCTAACTCGTGAAAAAATTAAATATGCTTAGCATATTGGAATATTTTTCTGTGTGGAATGGCTCAGGGTTTCTTTTGGATCTGTGGAATCCTACAAAGTCCATGAAATTGTGACAGTTTTTATGTTAATAAAATTGATTATATGACAGGTCAGGGAATATTTTAGGACTAAAAATAAATGTGAATACGCTGGTGGAATAGTAGTATCTCTACATAGGTTCCTATTTAATTGTTAAATTCATGGCTTATAATCAAGGAGAAATGAATATTTGTACAGTTGTGTTTATAATTAGATCATTAAAATTTTATAGCCACAAGCCGCATGCATATGCCCAAAAATGGCAATAACTGGTATAACATGGATTAAGACAAATGATTCATTATTCGACATTCATTACGTTGTTCTAATTATTTCGGCACAATGTACATATCTGAATTTACTCAGAGTTTACTTTTCACGACAAATTAGGTGACTTGCGTGTATGGAAAAATAAATTATTTATGTATACATACAAATAAATAATGATTAGTAATAACCGTTTCATTAATTGTGTTCGTTTCTATCTTTTTCAGATTTGGCAGCCAGAACGGTACATTTTCCGGCTGAAAATCATCGTTGCCATCTATTCTGTATAAAGTTTTGAATGGAAACGGACTGAAAAATGAGTGCAATCAGTGATTTCAATAAAGTGTGGGTGCAAAAGTTTCCTGGAAGTGAGCTTCCACCCGCGTGGGAAGAAGATGTAAAGAATAACTTGGCCAAGCACAAGAAGCGTGTGCAAGAGCTTCAAAATGAGCTAAAGCAGGAAGAGGTATACGTACAATTTCTGGAAAGCTTGCTGGAAGAGGTCGAGAAACGAAAGAAGGAGTCAAGTGCTGGAGATGGCGTTGGAAAACGAGGCGGAAATGTGGAAAATCAGGAAAAGGATATTGCTGACGTGATCAAGAACACGGTCGAGAGAAGGTCTCATTTTTCAGGCGATAAGAATCTTGTGCCTGCAGACGGGGATGGAATAGAGAAAGGACTCAGCTCCAACGGGGAGCAATGTAACAATATTAAAAAAGACAGATCGACTCATAGTTTGGATTCCGTTGGTGCAGCGGATGATCTGACAAACATTAAGACATCGGACGACTCCTTGTCAACGGATTTACGAGGTGGCACTGAAGACGATGCTAGTGGGGAGGATAATACGGACGACTCCAAGGATCACTTTGTCACCGTTATAGAAGTAAATGGATTTGAAAAGGAAAAGGCTGCAGCACTTGCTCAGTCCAAGTCAAATGGGAATAGTAATGAGCAAATGAAAAGGCTTAAGAAGGTGCCTCCAAGACCCCCTCCAAAAGTTTTTAAACGCCCCGACTCTTCCGTCTCGTCATCCTCCATTGGCAATCGGCCTGTTTCTCAACCAGCCGCTGGGGGTGATGAACGGAAATCTATTTTTGAAAAGCCTGAGATCTCGTCAAAGTCCAGCGCTAAAGACGCTGCCGTTGATCCCAAAGCGGATCGTACAGTCGTTTTTGATTCGAGGGGTGCCAGCGTAACAAATAGTAGTACCAACACCAACGGAAATAATAACGATAGCAATAGCCATAGTAGTAACAGTACCATGTCCTCCACTTCCTCATCCAAGGACTGCGCTGCTAATAACTTGAACATATTCCCAAGAAAGGGTCCAGCTACTAAAAAGTTTGAAGGGAGCAAAATGCCTTTACCTCCAACCTCAAATAATCAGGAAGACAAGGACCCGAATAAAAATCACAGAAAGAATAGTTCCTCATCCATAGCATCAGCGCAGGACATTTCCAATAATCATGTATCTCCCAAATCCTCATCTCAAACAGCCAGCTCAAATACAAATTCTAGTGACAAGCCGCAAAATAACGTGAGATCTAAAGTATTTGACCTGGTGTCCAAAATGGAGTCTGGTCGGGCTCCTGCTGTTCCCTTAAAATCAAACAGTAACAATGAGCAGTTAACCCCAAAACGGTCCTTCCGCAAGAAAATTCAAGATCCTTTATACTGCACTGCTCATGACGCCGTTATTGCTGACTATATTGACCCCCTTGACGTGGAATACGAAGGAGTGATGACTGACCAGATTTATGACTGTCCTCCAGCCGAGTCACCAGAGCATGTGAACAACAGTTTGGAGAGAAACAAGGGTTCAAAAACCAGTACCATGGAAAGTAACGCCAGCAACAAAAGTGGAGCCGAACATATTGACACAGACAATGAGCCAATGTATGACACCGTGGCACCTGACCAGGATGACGATTATGTGGTTCTCTTGGAAGACGAGAACCAACAACAACAACAGCAGAAAAAACAACCAAAAAGTGCGTCAGCAAACAATTCCTTATCGAAAGCGGATTCGTCTCAGAGAAAGCGTGAAAATGACTATGCAAACACACCGATAAGCAATGATGCGGCCACTATCAAATCACAAACATCCGTAATTTCTGGTCATAGTATAACCACGACTACTAGTTCAGGTACAACATCGGACACTGATGGAATTACTGGAAGTCCGTTACCACAGGACAGCCACGGCGAAGGTGGAAAGGCTTCCTCGAACTATGTCAATATTGACTACTTTCTGGGGTATGCAAACTATATCATTGTTTTTACTGCTATTTTATTAAAAAAATATTTGCAATTCAACATGGTACATAAATGAAACAAATACAGAGATGTAGGAAATGATAAGCCATGAAAGTCGTAGTTTCATAGATCCAAAGCGTTAATATTCGTGTAGCTTTGAGTCGTGCTATTTCAATTCATTTTATCATGCCCTCTTCATACGTATATTTTGTAAATGATGACCGTGATGTTAGCTCTAGTTGTGTCATTCCGAAAATTTTGTATGGATTAATTTTAATTTTTAATTGCGTTTTATCTGCCCATTTAACAATCTCTAATGGAAAGTACAGATACCTAATTAATCCCTTGCATTTTTCTTACTCGTTTTTAATATAGGAAGTCCAAGCGTAAGGACTCCAGAGCTTCCGGTGAATCTGAAGATGACGAGCCAGTGCTGCTTCGGGCAATTTCTTTTGACCAGGATGGTGAAGGGACGGAAGGTACTGATGGCGACGGAATTGACGGACATGTTGAAATGTTTGACATTGATTCAGGTTTGTGCCATGACATGATTTACTATGAGTTATTGTTATATGAAAGAGAAATATTAACTTTGATGGTTATTATTTTTAATTGGGTAGGAGTTTATGGCAGCTCCGTCGATTCTTCTGCCTTTGGTAATGCATCCAAAAACAGTTCCCTTGGAAGGGATCCTCATGGGGATACTCCAACTATGAGTGTCGCAGACCAGGAAAAGTTTGCCATGTTTAGAGCAATGGTTTCCAATATTGCGGAAAGTGAAAGTGGCTACGTGGAAGTGTTGAATGTCATGATTCAGTACATGAAGGCGTTAAAAGCTACCATTTCAACGTCCAAGCCAGTGCTATCCACGGATGAATTTAATATAATATTTTACAAAATCCCCGAGCTCTTCAGTATTCATCAAGAGTTTCTTGCTGGATTGCAACAAAAGAGTTCGAAAACTTCAGTTGGAAAGCATTTTGAAAACTTGGTAAGTTAAGATTAATAATCGCAACAATATTTAGTAAACGATTGACTTTGGATTAACATTAACAAATGATTAATGGTGTTCCAATTTGGTTTGCAATTTTGTTTACAGGGTAAGAAAATCGATGTCTATGGTGCATTCCTTCAAAACTATTCACGAGCTGTGGACACTGTTCGGAAATGCGGTCAAACCAACGCTGATTTTGCAGAAATAACGCGTAGCATTCGTTTGAGATCTCTTAATAAAAATCAAGCCGTTTCCTTGGAAACATTGCTGTATAGCCCAGTGTCAAGATTGCAGAAAAACATTGAAATTATTCAGGTAAATACTTGAATGAATTAATATTTGCCAGTGAAATACAACTATAAATACTTAATTTTACTACGTTAACTCATTTTTTCAGGATCTGTTGAAATTTTTACCCGAAAGTCACCAAGATTACAAATATTTGAAGTCAGCCCTTCGAGAATTTCAGTCATTTTTGAGCGATTTTAAAATGGTTCAACCTGAACAACTCTATCAGGTAAATGAAAAACATGGTTTCATTTCAGGAAAATATAAATGAGAAAATAAATATATTCTGTAATCTAACATCTATATATTCATTTTACCCCAGGGACAAGATCGCAGTCCAAGGCATCTCGTCAAAAATTCGTTCATAGTGGAACTATCTGAGGGCCATCGAAAATTGCGACATTTGTTTCTCTTTAACGACGTTCTAGTCTGTGCTAAATACAAAGTAAGTGTTCAAGTGTTTTACTGTTAAATGCAAGAAAATTTAAATTGTTCTCCAAATTAATAAAAATGTGATTACTTGCAGGCTTCCGGAAGAAACGAAAAATTTACATTTGAACTCAAGTGGTACATACAAGTTATGGATTGTATGGTTGTCGAAGAATGTACTGAACCCAGAGAATCGAGTACAATTAACTTGGTTGCTTTACGTTCCCAAGCATCTACCGTAAGAGATCAAATTAAACGTCAAACTAGTCGGGATGATCCAAAGGTAATTGTATATGTGAATAATTTAGTATTTCAAAGTTAAGCGATTCAAATGTTTAAATTATATACTATATCACGGTTTATAACAGAAAGCAAAGGCGGAAAAGCAACGGAAAAAATTGGCAGAGCTGGAAGCTCAACTTGTTTTGGCTTCTCCAAACCTTGTGTTTAAAGTCAAGTCAGGGAATGGGAGAGCGTATACATTTTTCCTCTCGTCGGAATACGAACGTAGCCAGTGGGTGGACGCCATTGAGACTTTAAAGGTAAATGATGATAATGAATTTATAAATTGTGAGATGGTAATTGTCATCATGTAATAATGTTTATGGGCCTCTTGTTCAACACTGCAATTTAAATGGTAATTATTATTGTCTTACAGTCAAGTCAGTCCAGTTCCGGTACACAGCTAAGCATGCATGAGCTACAATCCTGGCTTATATCGTGCAGAAAACATCTAAAAACCAACATGGGATCCTACTTATTGAGGACCGGACGCGATGAAAATTTGCTTGTTGGGGATTTTTATGTACTGATTTGTCAGTTGAAAGGCATTCTTCGTAAAGCAGGTTTGAACATAAATGATTCTATTTATCAACGAAGATATCCATGTTCGATAATGAATAGACTTTTAAATTTATATGCCTTTAATCATATTTTTACAGATCTGTACATATGCATGGAAGTGGATTCGTACGGACATTTTTTTAGGAAAGCAAAAACAAAAATGATATGTGGGAGTACCAGCCCGAATTGGAACCAAGACTTTGTCATTGAACTGGAAGGTGCTCAAAACCTTAGGATTTTGCTGTATGAGGACAATGCAAGACAAGGGACACTAATTAGGGCGAAAACAACTATTGAGGTAATTAATCCTATTCGGTTTAATATCTAATATAGTATTAGTATAATGTAAACTGTAATAATAATGTAAACTGTATATTTTTGTCCATTTAGCTGAATCGAAGTTGGATGACTGCCTCAACTAGCGAACGGAAAATAGAACTAGATCAAGACTATGTGCTCACTATACAGACAAGGTTCATTCCATCTGAAATGACTATACGAAGAGTACCCACTGCAAAACCGTCTGGTTTATTTGGTGCCAAGATCACACAAGTGTGCAAGTACGTTAACATTGTCATTTAAAAAACCCAACAAGCTCTAATGTTTTAAATGGTCGCAGTGATCAGGTTTAAAACGGTGCAATTTTCCTGTTTCAGGCGAGAAAAGCGTCAGATTCCGTTCATTCTCACCAGTTGTGTTCGAGAAGCAGAGCGAAGGGGTATCAATGAAGTCGGGATTTATCGAGTGTCGGGTTCAGCATCGGATGTTTCAAGACTCAAGAAGGCATTTGAGACAAGTAACGTCCTTACTATTTTACCCAAACTATAATATTTGTATATTTATATGTTTCGTGTTACTAAATGAAATGCTTTTATTAACATTAGATTCCTATGAAGCAGAGCAACTTTTGAAAGAAGTAGATATCCATTCTGTCACTGGAACATTGAAACTGTATTTGAGAGAACTGCCGGAAGCATTATTTACCGATGAGCTCTACCCACGATTTTTCGAGGCTTTTAATATTCAAGACCCAGAACTGAGGAAAACAACACTCCTCCAATTATTCTCAACATTGCCTCCATTAAATCAACATATCGTTGTGTTCCTGTTAGATCATATGTGCCGGTATGTATAACAATTAAGTTTTATGATTCCCTGCCCATTATCAAGGCTCCGCTAACTTATGTTTTTTAAATGTTTGTACAGCGTAAACTCTCATGAAAATCTTTACTTTTTCTTAACACGTCGTTGCAATAACGAACCCTTGCAACCATCTCAACTGAATTGAATATTATAAATATTTTGCTCTACTAAACGTTTCATGCTTAATATTCAATATTTTTTCCTTGCATCACTTAAGTTTGAATTAATTATACCAAAAATCCATAGACACTAACTAAATGCGCAATTATGTCATTGTCTATTATTCTTTCATGTTTCTTTATGTACAAATATTCCTATACTGTGTAGCGGAAAAAGCTAAAAAAAAGTCATGTCAGGATGAGTAGTAGTATTATTTGTTTTTAACTTGTAGGAACCGTTCTGAATTTGTACATACATTTAAAGCTGTTTAATGGTTGTCAACGTTAACGTTTTTATTTTAGAGTTAAGATTTTCATGTTGTACTTAACAAAACCAATTACATTTATTGTTGCTTTTTACGACTTCACGAACGCGATAGTTAAGATAACATGTATACCGTCAATTGCCATATCTTGTAAAAGTGTGTAGGGATGGGGCAGGAAATATATGAGCAGAAAAATTACGTAGCCCCGGTTTGATACTTCCTGTTATGTTTTTTAACCTCTATTAGGTAACCAGTCTACAGTAAACTTTATTAGGAAGTATCCAGTAATACAGCTAAAAGTTAGGGTTTTTTGCATTAGTACATCGGATAAGCTCAATATTGAATATATAAGTCTTCAGGGGTTTTTTTAAGTCAGGTCCATTTTTGTACTGATATTTTGTGCTTTCCAGTATCCTACAATTTAATTATTTTTGTACAAATTAATTATGTGATTGGTGTTCCGAGGTGAGGTGACTTTTTGCTTCCATTTTCTACTTTTTTGGACAATTGACGAGTTTACATACTGTAAATTTTAGACAGCTATAGATTCTGGCCAGAATATACAAAACTTTGTACTTGTACATTTAAGAGTTATTTTGTGTCCACATTATTTCCTAAAGCTTTATATAGTCTGTTCATTTCATAGGCTATCCTAAAATGTCTCTTAACTTAGCATTTAAATGCTTGAGACGTTGAACATTAATTTTCGTTTTATTCATGATTAGTTAACCAACATCACTTATACTTCACATATTCGTATATAGTTATGGAAACCGCTCATATTGACAGGAAACCATGCATAAAAACCTAGGAGTGCACTGCACGATAATGAATAGCGTAAATGTATGACTGACAAAAAAACTGTAGCACTTTCAGCAGTAAGACCTAAGCATAATGTTTAATAGTCAATTAATCTATATGTAAAATGGAAAAAAGTCATCCCAAAACCATCAGGGTTGTGTATTATAAAAAGATAATATGGTTTAATATTGCACAATTTGCTAATCTTCCCTACTCTAGCTTACACATCACGTAGACGCATTCTACAACCGGACTTGTCCTACGCATAATAGTTATCTTTAAGTATAACAATAGTTAACTGTAAATTGTAGTGCATCCCGTTCTTGTGTTGTACAACCATGTAATTTATTTTATGGCCTAGTCATTATTATAAAAAATACTTACTAACCTTCTTCGTACAATATTATTATTACATTCATTAAGTTTGACTATACCGAATATATTCAATTTGTTCGTGCGTTGTCGATTTAATTTGTAAGACATGCGACTTATATGCTTAAACAAAAACTCGCCACTAAAATTTGTAAAAGTGCAACTATTATTGGCTAAAAAAATAAATGCATTCTGTTTTTCTGTATGCAAAAATTTTCAGGTGTAATAACACTTTATTTCTTTGAAGTTTACGTATAAATCAATTATGATACATACACATTGACTATTATGTTACGATCACATTTAATATACACGTTGTTGTGTAACAAACAATAAATACTATTTAATTTACATGAGATGCATTGCGCTGTTAACTAAAATTTAGACAGATTTGGTAATTGTGAAGATATTACGGATCTGAATAAATGGCATAAAAATAATGACAGACAGATATAACACCGAGCGATTTGGAACGTTTGCGAGAGATACCGGTTCTCATATTGAAGATACTGAATGATTGGAAATTGTAAAACTCGTGAGCCCTCCTAAACGCGTTTCTTGACCATTTCCGGTTTTGGTGGGCTTGAGTTAATGGATTGTAAAGCGAGCAGACTTTTCATTGAACGATAATACATAATGGAAATGACCATTAAGAAAAAGTTGATTATGTAAGTTGCAAAGCAGACGACGCACAGGTCGTTTAAGACGTACAACAAGACGTAGGCTAAGTAAGCTGAAATGACAACACCCGCAACACCGATGAACAAGGTTGCCTTGGCCAGAAATAAGTACTCAAAGCGACCTGAAAGTAAAAAACCAAACAAAAAATGTTTCCCAGTTAATTATCAGACTTATAATTAGATCAGATCATATTTATTCTCAATCCAACCATCAAAACCATCATAATGAACATGTCACTTACTAGTTAATATAAAAATCGGATAGGAGATGACTCCGAAAACGCCATTTGGTTGATTCAAGGTGGAGTTATCGCCGAAAATCTTTCCCAAGAAGCCAAACCCCTTTCCCCACCTGGAAATCACATAAACCAAGCAACCCTTCATCAAAAGCTTATCCATAGCCCCCACCAACATCCTCAAAACTCTTAACGATTTAACTACAATTATACCAACTTAATAGACTTACGGTGAGCCAAAAACAGCAGTGCAGCTGATTCCCGGAGAGATATCACAGAGGGCCGAGTAGTTGGGATCCTGTTCCAAATTAATTTCCACGTAAACAGCGTAGGCGGAAAGAAGGATCCCGAGCAGACACAGCAAAAGGTGGTATTTCCGAAGTCTTCGCAACTTTTTGCGAAACTCGATAATTTCTATCATCATTTTGACCAAAAATTCAAACTTGTTAGCAGAAACGCGACGGGGATTGAAAAAAGTGAAGTGCTGAAAACGCTTTGGTGATACGCTCAAAACAAAAATCCAAATTCCGAACTCCAAGACGGCAAGTCCACTCAAACAGCTATAGTAATAAAATAAATATGCTTTTTTAGTCCGATCCCTGCCGCTTCTCAAGTCAGCCAACAACCAGCCACAGCTGCACTATCGCAATAATATTCACACAACCAATTATTCCGCGTACAAAATACTCACCACTTTCTGTACTGAATTTACTTTCTGTTAAGACTTCCAACTGATTTTCCAATAAATAGTATTAGAATTTCAAGATTTATTAAAATTTTGCACGGTTTGCAGTCGCCTTCAACTAATATAAGGTGTTTATGTAATGTTGTAGGACCAAGTTGCCAAAAGATAGATTTACAGCCTAACCCAACGGTTAATAACAATGATGCCATAAGAAGAAGATGCTTTAAAGGGTTTCAGTTACCGATTTTTATGAAATCAATTAAATAATTATTCTATTACTATAGTAGAATAATGATTAAAAATAGTTGGGTACCTGTGGATTTTGGGGGTCCGTAACTAGTTTTTCTTGTGAGCTGTTGGTCACTTTTGCTCTATGCTACGTAGAAGGTACGTGTGTGCTCAAATAGCAGGAGTACACGTACGCGTTTTGTTGTGTAACGTGCCCACGGGGAGCTATCATGAACGCAAAATGTGACGAAAAGAAGGCTTCCCAGTTTACTGAAAGTCGACACAAGGGAAGGTAAAGGCAAACAGGGAATCCACAGAGATCTATTAATAAAGGTCACAAGTTGTTGTAGTGTGCCTTTGGGTTTGGAATTTTTTTTCTGGAACGGTGTTCATTTGCGAGTTTTGCTTAAAGCTTTCTTTTGTCAACGACTCACTTTAATGAAAAACCGACGATTTCATTATGTGTAATTTAGTGGAAAGACTGAGAGATGTCCGATGATCATGATGTGGTCGCACGTCATCGCCCCTTTTACCTTGGGCACATTTTGTATTTTTTTGGTCTTTTCTTCGTCTTTAGAAAGAACAGCGACATGACAAACAATGCGTTTTTAGTTGGCTTTGCCAAGATTATATTTTGCAGCCACATTTCATTCTACTTTTTAATTTTAGCTTGTAAGGATGGATTAAAGGATTTGAAGGAAGGTATCTGGGGGAAAATCGATAGTCCTTTTGGATATGGGTTTGTATGTGGTTGGACATGCAAAATGAAATTTGTTGGAGGTGGAAGATTAAAATTGGGAATACATAACATAGTATACTTTATAGTAGGTTAGTTACATTATTAATAAATTGTTAGCAATTTATGATTATGGTGGTAAGACACTGGGTATGGAAATTAATTTCTAGTCGACTTGTTTGCTTTTCTCATTTATTATGTGTAAAGGAAGGAGAAATCGCATTGACTCTGAATTAGCATACTGAAGTTCCGTGGAGTTGTCGAGATACAAAATCCATAAGAAAACTTGGGGTGATGTGGTCAATATTTTAATTTAAGACAAGTGCACTTGTTACGACCAACCTCACTATCATATCACGGTTGATAGTATCACTCAACTGTCATTACTAATATCCAGAATGCAGGATTTTTCCTATGGAAACTTTATACTTTATTAAAAGTAATCCAATATAAAATTAATTTGCATAAAATCATACATGAGCTTGTGCTGGCTAGATTATATGAATAACATTCATTATGTTTTGTTATTATTAAATTTCAACCAATAATGCTATCTATAAAGGACCAAGTAAGGGGTCGACCTAACCATTAAGAAACCACCACAGGGATTTTAGAGTGCTTGCTCATGATGATAATGATGACGATTGATGATCATTATAACAAGCAGTAAAATGTTACATGTATCCGAAAGATGTATTTATATTTTGTATACACTACAGCCGCCTAACTTTTATTAATATACCTATAAGATCGGCTATGTATGGACATAAATAATATTTTGTAGTAAAAACTTCATTCATTTTTTATTCAATGCCAACCCAGTTTTTCTGTGACTAACTTTACTTCATTCCATTCAGAGTTTCGAGTGGAGTACTTGAATGAAGAGTTGCCAACCCAAAATAAAATTATTTCAACGATTTTTTGTCACTTGGTCTTTTTTTTCTTCCCACCTTCCATTATCCATTCTACGATGCAATGACAGGACAAACAGGGCTCTCAACTATTTATGCCAATGCCACCGTTTTGTAAAGTTTTACATTTGAAAGGGGATCTAGGATCGGATGAATGAATAGGGCTGGAACAGAACTATTTGATCGGCCTTTTACATTGCACCATAAATACATAATGATATGGTATTGCCATAGTATTTCTATACCACATAATCGCGATTGAACCAAAGTTATTTCAAGTACTGATGGATCTTGTAGAGTCATGGAACTGTAAACCATTCATATATATTCATTATTGTTGTGAGCATTGTTAGATATAAAGTACAAGAATCTAAACCTGTTTACTTCAGCAATGCAAGAAATTCTTTTTAATTATAGGATCATATGAATTGGTGGCATTTAAAAGGAGAATAAGAAATAAACATGACACGTTCACGCTTTTCATCATATCGTTCCAGCAGACAAAATATGCCTTTTTTCTGACAAGCCATTTCAGACATCTTCGAGGCAGGCAGGGCCACTTCCTCCTTTTTTTTCTTTTCATTCGTCATTCGTCATCATATTATGGTTAATGTATTCTTAACTGTTTCTGGGGCTACTTGAAACACGACGACTTGTACGCATTTTACCATATAAAATTATTACATATTATTAAACTCGAGTGTCAGTTGAAGACGTTGAAGTTGTAAAGAAAAGTGTGAATGAAATACATTTTTTGCATTCAATTGATGAAACTGGAGTGCTGGAAAGCTTTAAATGAGCAAAGTTATAAAGACTATTGATGACGGAACTAATCAATGTTGGGACTTCAAAAACGAGCATGCTTGATTTAAATCGCACACACACACCTTTTTCTATTTTAAACCAAACCAATCCATTTAAATCTAGCTAGTTAGTTGCAGGGAATACATCATTCTCTTCCCGGTTTCATTTTTTTTATTGAGGAACCCTGTCACAAAGGTTTCTGGTTCTTTTTTTTCACTTTTACAAGTTTAAATGGAATGTATATTGTAATTTTTCAACATGATCATTTTCCTTCAACACTGGTATAGTAACAATCAGACTGAGGCATATCCAGAGAGGAAGAAATCATACTGTTCAATCGCGACAATAAGTTTTCTTCGAGCCCTTCTGTAGCACTCACCATTACACAGAAAGCTCGTACCTTTTTGAAGGCAATTGTTTTGAGCTGGCTTGGCTACCAGCCTTCTCACTGCTGAGCTCATGCTGGTGCTTTTTAAAAGCAGGATTTTTATTGTTGCTGTAAACGAACCTATTACTCAAATCAAAGTCAGCCAATTTCTAACAATGAGCCACTTCAAAGTATTCTTACTCAAAACTCACATTCCAATTTCTTGTATTCACTTATAAATGGGCAGTTTTACATGTAGCTTTCCTTGAGTAGTATGTTGGCTGGATAAATGCAGACAAACGGAATTGAAACTTTTACAAGAAGGCAGTGTGATGTCTCGCAAAAGAGGATTTTCAATTGTGTCAATAGCTCATCAGTCAAATATCCGCGAAACTGGTGAAATGTTCCCCAAGGGGAGTCCTTCAATATTTTGATCTTTCCTGCCGTTTCTATGAAATGAATGAGATTTTTATCGTAATAGCATGTAGAAGGTGGACAATGTTACAGTTTTACAACTTCCGCAGCAATACTAAATTCAAACCAATCTAAATGTAACAGTAACAACAGACTTTAAAGTGGCAAAGCCAATTTTATAAGAAACGATATGAGTAATGCGCCTTTTCTTTCTCTCAATTCCCAAATGGCTTTAAATACATAATAGCAAAGCATAAGCAAGCCAACATTCGACTGTCATTCTCTATTTAAAAGGAAAATTGAAGTGGCGAAAGTGGCAAATTAGTTTTAAAAATGAAGTATGATCCATTATTCTATCTGAATAGTTAACCTCTTTGTAGGCAACGAGAATGTAACCGTTTTCTCTTCTTCTTCCGTTAAGTGATATCTGTAGAAAAGGATAAAATTAAATGGCTGTACTGACATAAGAGAACAGTGTAATTTCCTTATACAAATATGGACTACTGATTTTATTTATCTAGCATGTAATTGTCTATCTGCATGGCATTACATCGTTTTATCTGCTTTTTAGCAACATACCTTACGAAAACATAATTTGGGATGAAAATAAATTTAATAACAAAAATTAACTAGTTAACTAGGTATATCATATTATACACCTATGTCTCATCTCAACTCGATGGCATTTTATTACCCTTAATACTAGATTCATTAGTCCCTACAATTGTCAAATTATTCGTCAATAATTCCTCAAAATAGTAAAACTCAAATAATTAAATAAAATTATTTAAAACATCACTACCTCATCAACTTCTTTATTAATCTAACACGTTGTAAAATTTGATACCTCGTCATAAAAGAGAAGCGCAATTGGAATCATTTGTAAACTGACGACAGCAGATTTAGGGTACTTTGCGGTGAATTATGGGATTTTGGATTCAGATTTGTGGTTTAAGTCGCTCACTGATAAATATCCCAATGATGATCTTCTTTGCTAGTCAAATGCCACATAGAAAAGTTGACTTACTATGCTCGTGTTCGTGCGGTGCGGTGGTGAATGTCATGAAAAATATATACTTCCATAATAACGTATTCAATTTCATTATTTCAAAGGGATGCTGGTGGTGATCTGATCACTCTGACTTTTAGGGTAACCTACTCATTTCCAAGTTTTATCTCTGCAAGTTGCATGTTGGTTTCTAAATACATGTTTATGTTGTTAAACATGAAATGTATCAAAAATATGTGTGATATGAGGACCGACGGACCGGTTGATATTTCTCTTTTGAGAATGACGATGATGGCTTTAAGTAATTCATAGGACACATTTATGTGTGAATGCTTTCAGTTGAAGCATATAAAATGGTTTGAAAAGGCAACTCTCTTACCAAAGCCATTCTCTTTGCAGGGTCCCTTTTCCCATGATTTTTCATTTTTCATTAAAGCTTTTTGTCATCGCTATTGTCAATAGAGGAGTAGGCAGGGAGGAAAATGTATCCCAGTATAAGTTGGCAGTGGTCGATGATTATGCTCACAGAGAGGTAAGCTGTTAAAGTCAAGTAGGGGTTCGCCTTAATGTGCGATGTGGGCACAAGCTGGCCAAAAAATACAAAACCTCACGAGTCTGTCCTCACTTGAAAAAGTAACAACAAACATTGGGGCTTTGTACCGAGTCACTTTAAATAGACAAAAATATATGAGATTATGTTTCATATACGGGCTTTTGCCGAAGATCATCCCCACCACTATAGTGAAACACTTCATTGATATAAAAATACATACATACATGATCTTGTTAAGGGACCCTTGAGTGTGATGATGATGTGCTGCTCAAGTACCCCTCATAAGTAGCTGAGCCCCTGTGTAAAGACTGATCAGTTGTGGTCTGACCTGCTAAGCCTCTTATCGGATTACATTTCATTTGACATCACTTACCTTGTTAGCCACCACTTTTATTCCCTTGTCAACTCTTGTTGAGTGCGGATCATATTTCCTTCTGTTGACGCTAATCTGTTATCGTTGGCTTTGCCTAGAGCACATTTCAAGGAGTCTAAAATCGTTGGTGAACAAGTGCGTGGGTGTTCTAAGTAAATATTAATAAAGTTTTGTGGCATATGTGCTGGAGAAGCACCTTCTTAAACGAAAAAGTAAACATTAGCAATCAAGTTAATTGCATAAAAATTGCAGTTTCTATGTGACCGAACTGGCTTTTTCCCAGAGTTTGTGTAGTTTAGCATTTGTTTAAGCCGTAAAAATGACACTCCTGGGGAAAATTTTCCGTCCGTGGGACTTGACTTCAAATGAAACATTTGTATCGAAATCTAATAAACATCAAGACAATGATTCGATATGCGCATCCGCCGCAAAGTCAGAGCTGATCACAGCCAAAGACAGTCCGGTTACAACAGCTAGAAGAAGTTCCTCCACCGTTCCCCTGGCCTTAGATAGTTCGCGTACGCTGCGTTCTGGAGAAAGTGATAAATCCGGTGATGAGCCTCAATCTCCCTCTACTTCCCCGTTAAATCTTATGAATATGGGGACAGGAAGTGGAAGCTCTGTATACCCGAGTAACTTTCTCGAGTTGAATCACACAAATGTTCCTTATTACCTGCCAAACAGTCCTGTTGGAACGCAAACTTCATCGTCTTCAGCAAGCTTTATGAGCACGTCTTCAATCAATGAATTGGCTAGTCTTACTCGGACTGAGCTTACAGCAATGGGCCTTCTCCCTCCCGAACCACCCGCGTCGATGAAAGTGAAAAGACAGCGGCCAAAGCGTTTTCGTTGTCCACACTGTCAGGTGGCATTCTCTAATAACGGTCAATTGCGTGGACACATCAGAATTCATACAGGTAAGCTTTCGAGATGTACATATATGCGTAGACTGTTTTGCATGTATTACGTAATGACGTTTCTGACTATTCATTGCTGAAATTTAACAGAAGTATATAGTCATCATGTTCATTGTTTTTAAATCTATCATTCATTTTCTTATAGGAGAACGACCATTTGCCTGCGAACATGAAGGCTGTGGAAAAAGTTTCACAAGAAATGAAGAACTGACCCGTCACAGAAGAATACATACAGGTAATTTTTTATAGCTATAAGCTTGCATGCAATAATTATGCTATACGTTTAATAAATAAATTCAGAAACAATTAAAGATGGGGATGCTGTTTAGTAAAGTTAAACGTTTCATGTTTTTTACAACGCTATCTGATTTTTTTTATCAACAGGACTTCGTCCTTATCCATGCACCCACTGCGGGAAAAAGTTTGGGAGAAAGGATCACTTGAAAAAGCACACAAGAACGCATCAACGACCCATGTACAACGCATCATCCGGAATGATTGGCCTGGGAAACCCTTTTCATCCTTATAATCCATCCCTTATCCCATCACATTCAGCCATTAACGAGTTTGGCTCACCAAGCTCTCCCTTCGCTTTGCCTTTCATGCTCTCCATCCCTCCGCCCATTTCTCATTTCCCCTTCTCATGATACGCTCCGATTGATTTTCATAATGGTAATGGGCACAATTGTCGGCAAAAGCAGAATCAAGTATTGTCAGTGATATCACTCATCCAAATTTAGAGCATTTTCCCACTTTCAACTTTGTGCCTAAGCCTATATGCATTTACAATTATTGCATGTTGCAGTAATGATATTGTGAAAAAATAACTTGAATTTATTTATGTAACTTAAATTCCATCCGCTGTGAAGAAAATATCATTCATCATCCATAATTTTATTATTTATAATATATAGTTACATAACTGCAGTGTTGTAAATTGTATCTTATTCCATTAAGAATTTTGTGTATATTAATGTATAAATAGTCCACCAGTATTATTAGTATATTTAGTTGATAGAGGTGACGTAAAATGACAACCGTACAGTATTTTTGTAATTTTTTCATGTATAGTAAAGTTATAAGCTATTTAACCCAGTTTCATATTGAATAATAATATGCTATTATGATATAGAACGGGGAATTGATGACACAAGTGGCGTGTAAAAGTAAAAAGACTGTCCTGCTAAATAATGAAAACGCACATATCGAATAAAAGTGAATTTAAATTCTTTAATACAAATTTTATATTGTTCACCGTTCACCGTGAATACTTTCTCCGGTTTATCATTACTTTCCATGAAACATACTATAAATTGGATGGTATCGCTATCAGTCATGCGATGTTACAGAGAAGGAAATTAAATTTCAAAGCTTTGCAAAACATTTTCGAGGTTCATGGTCATAACAATAATCCGTCCGAGTCTCATATTTGCAATAATCCTCTTTTCTTACTTCAACTACATTGCAATTCATATTGGATAATGAAAATTTTCACTCGCAGTCCTTTTCACAGATCAAGTCAGAATTTTAGAAATGGATTTTCCAGATTTTCTACTGTATTGTATGCACATCTTGTGCAGCACAAGATCCTTTTAGTTTTAATTTCAATTGTAATTTATCGAAGGTATATACGGCTTCTCTTTTGCGATCATTTTGCTTGGATTGTGAACAAAAGTTAGCAAATGACCTAGACATACATAAATATGTATGTAGAATATTCTCTGCATGATAAAGATCACAAAAAATTGTATCATAAAATGGTAATTTGCCATCCGTTTTTGCTTTATCCATAAAACTTATTGAACAGATAAAAACTTCATAAAATTATTATGGCAAATTATATTTAAAATAGACGCAGCATTGGCATTATCATTTTTTCCTTCATAGTACTTGTGCTTGTTGTCTCATGCTTTATATTTCATTGTCAAGTTCTCGCTGCTGCACACACTTACAGAAAAATGCAAAGCTGATCAGAGATGGGAAGTATTTTTTGTCAACTGGACGTGACTAACGCGATAGGCCATGCAAGGAAGGCAAACCAAGGGATGAAAGGGGGCAGTAACAGAACATGACTCTGGTTGACAGCTAACATGAAAAATGACAGGGAGAAAAAATAACATTAAGTATCTGCATGAATAAATAAATCTGCTCCCAGTTTACATTGCATTTGGTTAAATTAATTGTCAACCACCGTTTGGTATGTTTGTAGGAAGATTTTGGCTACCATCTGAAATATATTGGAATATGGCTTCACCACATGCATCCCTGATTTATTCGATTCTCCTATTTAACATTCAAAAGCCCCAAAGTTTCATTGGGAGTGGAATGGGAACTGGAAATGGTGATAAAACCGGTGGTGGTGGTGCACCAAGACCCAACACGCAAGTGATATCATGACATTGGAATATTTTTTTGTTCGGATGCAATAATAATGATCCAACTGAAGAGAAAAGGGCCCAGATCACTCCAGCAAATGCTTAGTACTTATTATTTCATGTGACGGTTTATAGGCGTATATTTGAGTTCACTGCTGCCGCAATAATCAAAAGTCATCATTGCTGCTCATCACTGAAAACAGAGTACTGGGCCATATGTCTATTATTTTGTGCGTGTACACATTTAAGTAATATTACTCGCAATATAACCCACATCATCTATAAAGCTATAATATTATAATATTGTGCGTCTGTGTACGTTTACGTACACAGAATGAAATGATGTACGCATGTATTCATTGTGACTGTGAGAGAAAAAGAGAATGAAATGATGATCCTCTGTTGGC
Organism: Coecobrya sp. COE2; assembly: GCA_027743765.1. Lineage (NCBI taxonomy): Eukaryota > Metazoa > Arthropoda > Collembola > Entomobryomorpha > Entomobryidae > Coecobrya > Coecobrya sp. COE2. The sequence continues at coordinate 26,027 of JAHZMV010006109.1, forward strand.
GTAGTAGTTTAGTGGAAAAAATGAGGAGACGACAAATTCACGATATTATTCATTTCCATTACTACAATTGATGAGAAGGGTGAAATTTTTCATGGTTTCAATCGCGCCTTCATCAATATTTGAGCCTTAAAAATGTAGCTTAGGACCAAATGGGAACTTGTACATCTCCTGCATACGTCCATTATATGCACATGCAGCTGAAAACATTTTTTTCTATAAAGGCTTGTTTGGTCGGCCAATAATAATAATACATGCACAAATACATGACGCAATAACAACGGAAGAATAGAATTTCAATTTTTGTGAAGATCATAAATAACATGAAAACATAATGTATCAGTTTGTATGAATGAATGACACAGTGGAAATGAACGAATTGAAGAAATGGGTGAAATGAGCACTTCTCTTTTATCAAGTGGATCCCGATTCCAAAAAGAGATGAGAGCTGTAATCTAATACAAAAACACAATTCTACGGTAAATTCGGCTAACAAACAGAGAAATATAAGCTTTATGATGATGCGAGCTATTGTGTTGGTTATGTATGAAAAGTCAGTTTGCTTTCTTCTCCTTTTTGGTGGTTGTGTCTCATATTTCACTTCATCTCAAGTTGACTTTTTGACTAGTACAGAGTGTTCAAGTACCACAACAATGGTGGTGGGATGCAATAATCCGCAGAGTTGTCCTGTTGAATAATATTATGTTGATGGAACAATGCAAGGGTGTCCCACTACTTTTACCACTTACATGATCACATACACATGGCCATAATAATGCTCATGCTCATAATATATCTGACTCTGAATACTTATACGAGCTTTGATACTATTTTTCTTTGAGGCAGTTTTCATAATAGGCATCCTATTTTATAACAATATAGTGCACACTCTACCTATGTAGATATTAACATTTAAGTACACGTGTGCACCCAGATTTTTATCACACCTTTACATTTATCGATTTATCGTCACCCAACGCTGTAGTATTCATTGAGTAAAAATTACGATAACTATTAAATAGGTGAGAATGTTAACGCTTCTTTAAATCTGAAAGATAACAATTGGTACAACAATTTGAATATTGCTTTAATCATGACTGCACTCCAATGGTAATTTTATTTATTTAAGGTACGCAACTTTTTCCCTGAAAACTTTAGTTTACTCGAATTCGTGAAATTAGGTGAAAGCAGGTTTTGGTCGGCTTGTAATAGTGAAATTAGAACTGATAGACTCATCAGCATATCGTTAGCTTCATGATGAGAAGCCCACTCTTGATCAGATATTTATTGTTAAAAACCATAAGGCCGCAACTGAATGAAGTTTTTGAGCAATAAATGGAGTCTAAATCTATATTATTAATCAGGGCGAAAATCTAGTATGTTTGCATGGTTGTATGAAGGGAAAATAATAAATTTGCATTTTGATGAAAACCACAAAAAAGATTTAAATGGATTGTTTGGACGGTATTCCAAGAGATAAAGTATGAGTGGGATTTTTCTTCGAAAACGGGCCATGCTTAGTACCTTGTTTAAAATGCATTTTCATCATACCGACTGAAATTGTCAGCTCCAGTCGTAAGTTTGGAGCCAAGCGGTATATTTCGCCTTTTGTTTTCTCGATAAACCATATATTTACGAATTGAATTGAGAGCCAAACAGAAAAATAGAAATAGATTGGAGCCGATGACTCTTGGTCATTTTGTTTCTTTCTATCCAGAAAAAGAAGTAAATTCAACCGACTCCTTTTTTACTCCATTTCACTTTAACCACTTATGCTCACCGCTACGACAATGATTCAAGCATCCCTTTTGTGGAGTGATATCAATTTTAAAGAGAACATTAATGAGGACAAAAAAGCACAATTTCAAGGTAGTCATTGTTAATTTTTATGAAGAAAGGGACACTCGTGTACGATGCGAATATTATATTCTGCTTGTACTGGTTAAGAGGCTTGTTAACAGAGAAAAAGAGACAACTGGTCTGCTAAGTGCCCACAGTACTTGGCCAAAAGTCAACGATGAATATTTATTTTCTCATTGAATCTGAAATGAATGAAAGGACGGCTACTTTACAGTACATTGTTGTAAATGAGAATGACTTTACAACTTATTGAAATCCGAAACTCGAACAGTTTTCTCTTGCACCATATCACATTAAATGAATGGTTCGTAGGTGTAGTGGGTTGGGCCGAAATATTTGGAGCTCTTGAGCCGATTTTCCTTTGGCGGCATGGCACCTTGGGATCATACGAGATCCACCCCCACACCTTTGATTCTTTTCATTTCGCTCCGATGATATAATGGGGAGAACTATATCTCGAGCACCCTGCTCTCTTTAAATGATCCGACGTCATTGTTAACTGTGCTCTGGTCTGTGAAGGCATTCAACTTGTATCCACTGACGGCTCACAGTTGATGACTTTGTGGCTATACACTCGGCAAGTAGTAGGTGTAAAAGGGATGTCAATCGTCAACCACGACAAAACCTGAGATGTTGTTATACTCCAAAATAAATGACTTTTTGGTTCACTATTGAAACACCAAGTTGGTGGCTTATTGACTTATTGTTGTCCTCTGAAGATAGGCATTGTCAATGGAGAAGCTATCTCCGAGCAAAAGTCATGACAATGCTCTATCTTGTTATGTTTCTTCCAAATAAAGAAGGTTTTGTAAATGTGTAAGCCCCTGGGTATAACCAGTTGTTGTATGTACATGTACTTCTTATTCTTTCTGATAACTCGATTGTCTCAATTGACTCATTCTCATTTGTCAGTTACAGTTCTCCTCGATTACGCATTTGAAAGTTAAAAGTTTACTTGAGATTCTTCTTATAGCTACTGCTGCTTTCCACACCCGTGTCAAATCGCAGCAGTTGCACTCCTCAAAAACATTTACCGTTCCTTGTGGGCCTGGGAACATAAACTGACAATAAGCCGTACTCTCTGTGACTTACTCCTGCGACAAAGGAGAATAGACTTTATATTCTACTGATGAATATAAGTACATAAATTCACAGAATTGTCAATTTTCGTTCCTGGGAATATGCATTTAAATACTCAGGTGAAAGTACGTCGCATCATACCTTTTATCTTACAGCTTCATATATACTATAATATTTGTATATTAACAAACATATTTCGTATTTTTCGTATTTTATAAAAAATATTTATCTGACAGTAGTTTGTTCACGAAAATTGCAAATGCTTAGAACTGTAATCAGAAATACTTCTAGAATTATAATACATATTCAGTTTAGCCTATTGAATAGTATTTCGCTAGATTTTTAACATCAATATTTTTAAAAATTTAATAAGGCATTGCCGAGTGTCGCAATTTCCAATTTGTTGCAAGGAAGAAGATCTGACCATTTTGACAATAACCCTCATTATTATTATTATGATTATTATTATGATTACTATTATTATGATTATTATTATTATTATGATTGTTATTATTATTATTATTATTAGACAATAATATGGTTGTTTGTTTCCGTCTCTGAGGTGAGTCATAAGTTCTCTTCTTGACGAGTTCATGATGCTAACTGAACTATATAGTTAATTACTCATTACGGTTTTAGTCTAACTTTGGTAGTTACCAACGACCATAGCTAATATGAATACCACACACACGCAAAACGACTGCCGTTCCTTTCTGCGTATTATAGTCTAATAAATTTCAACAATTATTTTGCTCATGTGATACAACTTTCTAGTTTCCTTTTCATATTTGAGAATCTTTTATTGAGGAATCCAATTTTTAATGCAATCATGGTGGTATCGATCTAAACAATATTACAAGGATTGTTGATATTAAAAGCTTTGGATCACTTGAAATATATTACCGTGAAATAAAGCAAGATCAGGAATTATTTATTGAAATATATTTACTATTGAAAATCATTTTATTTCCCCGTGGTGAGAACAGTATTCATATATAACAATAAAATGTTGTCTTTCTGAAAGAATTAGACTCATGAAATGCGTATCCATTTTTCTTGAAATGATTTCCCTGAATACTACTCTATAAAAAGAGAAAACATGAATGAACACTGAAGAAATGAAATTTATTTTTGTACAAAACATCAAAATGTACACACTTGTACATAAAAATGTATTACCTGAGATGAGCAAGCTATGGAATTTTATTTTTGCCATACCCAGTGTCAATTTTGTAAGTATTTCAAGCGATTTTCTGTGTTGAAAAATGTGTTGCGGTTGACAAAAAAGGGTATAAATATTAATTTGGTAAATGGTATCAAAAATTCTCTCGAGAAGTGAACCAGCTCACAAAAAGAATTTCAAAGGTTGAGGGTCGAGGTTTCAAAAGTCTGTGTTCTTCCCTTTGTACATCTCTGTAGGTAGTAGTAACTACAACGGCGACCAACAATGGCGAATCATGATATCTAATGGGTGGTCCTCTGAGATGGTCCTTCCGTGTGAGATACTGTGCGGGATGCATTGCAACCAACAAAAACCCTATCGATCCCACTTGTCATTCTCTATTCACTCAGGTAATAATGCGGACAAAGTCAGCGGAATTGTGTTGTGGGCATAATGCAGTTTACAATGGAAATGACGGAATTTGTGTTATAATCTGGGAATTCTGATAAAATGAATTTATTTATAGCCACAGATTGTGTATTTATATTTTTTATTCAGCAGAACATACCTCAACCAACCTAAGTTATTTTAATGGATCGTAGTTTAAAACATACTTTTCATTTTTCAGTTACAGATCTTATTCCTCTGATTTCAGAGAATAAAATGAAATAGCATATATGAAAATATATAATAAAATTACACCAACCTAAATAATAATATGCCATATACACATAACCAAAATTAAGCCCTGTCTGTACTACTATCAACTCGAAACGGAAAGAAAATTTGAAATCAAATAAGTGCAAGCCCCGTTTGTAGCACTTTTGTTCCCGACTTCGTTGATAAACGTACATCAATGCAATTACAAAAACTTTAGACAGTTTGTAAATAAATACAAAAAGCTGAGTCGCAAGAAAGCATTGATCATGAATAATAATGATGGATCGCCTGGTTGCAAAGAAAGGATGCTTTTCAGAGATCATATCATAAGCCTCTCTTACGCCTCTGTCAGTTCTTACCCACCACCACCTTATTATCACGCACTGTGTGCCACCCACAAGAGTGAACCACCTGGAGTATGGGGAACGTGATAAGTGTTTGTTTGTATAACTGATGTATATTTTATTTATATTTATTATTTTTGTCCAAATTTTTTCCAATAACGAATATGACATAAATATGAAACAAGCTAAAATGCCAGACAGACATCTTTCCATTCAAACCATGAAACTTTTTCTGCAATGGCAGAAGCCAGATTGTAAAAACTCATTCATTCGGATCTCTATGCATACATTATCAACTATAAAATTCTATTACTCGTGATGCATTGTTTTATTTTATTTTATATACCGTCTATAGTACGTAATTTTATGACAATAAAAAATATTTCTCCACGTGTTAATAAATATTAATAATTTTTATCTCTATAACATTGTCAACTGTTATTCGTCATGTATATATGCCATCAAATCTAAAAAAGCACTCCGCGGTAGTATGTTTCAGTTCACCAGCAACCAGGGAAACCATAATTCACGCCAGGGATCCTGCGGAATTATTAATCAAATAAAAAGCTTCCAAATTCCCAATTTGTAGAGACAGGAAAATACCCATATTAAAAAGAAACATGAGATGTTATTTATGTTTGCATTGCATGAGTTCACATTGCCCCAATTGCTGAATTAGCATACATAGATGATATATTCTAGAGAAATCATTCCCAAATTAAAAAATATGATATGTTAATGTTATTTACTGTGTAGTCGACTTCTATATGTACTTCTCCACACTTATAATCATTTATACAATTTCCTTATTAAACGTCCCACCAGTTCTACGAATTTTCAATGG
>JAHZMV010006110.1:0-17908 GCA_027743765.1 Coecobrya sp. COE2
TCTTTTTCAGCGCATTCGACTCTATATATAACCAAATTGACAGGCCTTAACTCGACCACAACTCCCATGGGCTCCATTGTAAGAAGAACCTTGGGAAAATCCCTGTGAACACTCTTGTTGTTGTCATGGTTTTTTTGTCGCTGGTACTATTGTTGTTGTTACTCCAGCTTTCATCCTCCCCTACTGACGTCGTTATACAGCTCTGTCCTTTTTTGTTGCCTTTTCCCTGTAAAAGCTAAAACATGGCATTTTTAACAATGGCAGTATAACAACAGCAGCAAAATTGAATCTCCAATGAATCTTCCCATAAAGTTATGATGATGATGATGATAGTTACCCTTCGCTTACCAGTTTGAGTCATCTTGGTTGCACAGCTCTTTATGTTTTTTTTTGCAAGTAGCCATCATAAATCTTCATCGTTTACTCGTTTTCATCATCATCATTCTCGTGTAGGCAATGCAGTACCATCAAAGCTTCCTTTTTCCTTTCTCTTTCTTTAGTTTTTCCACACAACCACCACCAGCCAACCTTTTCCATTCTCAGCATACCATCACCATTCCACACACCATTTTCGTCTTTTTATTTTCAAGATGGAAAGATAGACCCTTTTTCTTTATTTTTTCTAAAGTTGAAATTTATGACGGTAAACAGAAGAAAAGAGATGGAGAGAGAGAGAGAGAGTGAAAATAATAATATCCATTCCTTTCACCATTTCTCCTCCTCCACCCCCTGCTTGTACACAAAATAAGCAAGGCTCTAGGCAGGCAAGAAGCCATTCTCATTCTGCTTTCTTCTACTCGACTCCATGAAAAAAAGTGAAGAATCTCCACAGCCAGTCGGTAGACTACTGACGATTAGCACGAAAGAGGTGGATTTTTATAGCTTCCGGCTAAAATAGAGATGCTCACTATCATACCATCATCATCGTCGTTTATTCCCCCTGTTATTTTTCTTCGTGAATTCAAGTGAACATTTCCTTTCTCAAAGTGCAATACTCTAGAGTCATTGCTACCTCTGGCGCACTAGAGCGATAAACATATATACGATTCAAGACTGTAGATTCATATTATCGGTACTGCTATTTATTACGGAGCGGGTGCTTAAACATATTCTGGATTTAATCTTGTTTGTCCGTCTGTCTATGAACAGGTTAGTAGCCAAATGAGCAAGCATTTATGAAACATAAGTTCACACGAATTCAAAGAAAAGGTGTTTTTCATTGTGAATATATCCGTTGATATGAACCAAAAAGGCACACAAGTTACCTGATTGAAGCCAATGTGACAAGGTCAAAGGTCATAATCATCAGCTCTGTCATCGTGAGCACTGTTTTGCAGTTGATTTATTACTATAAATTGTAGTCGGTGAATAGGGAATAGATGGATGAATAGATGAGGGAAGAAGAGGTGGACTAGGCCAGAAAATAATATATAAAAGGCCCATGTGAGTAGGAGGAAGGAAGTTTGTACCGTTTTTTCTTTTGAGATGTTCCAACAAGAAACGAGTCGCTTTATCTGGTGTACAATATGGCCTTGCATGGGAGCCAACGGAGAGAGCATCAATGCTTTTGAGAAAAAAGGGAATGTTGGAACATCATTGCCAGCTGGCGAAAGTGTGTATATATGTTGTAATTTGAGGTAGACGAAATGTTTTCAGGGAAAGGTTACTCGTGTTATTACTTTTCGCTTGACACCATTTTATTTTTTTCTATTTGTTTTTATTTATGATGACTCCAAAAAACGACAATCCCTCATGTGGTAGATGACATTACATGGTTTTTTAGATTCTGGAATGTGTGTTTTCTTTTTTGCTGAAAAAAGGCTTAAGAAATGAATAGGCGTTTGACATTTTACGAAACCTACTATTTTTCTTCCTCAAAAGAGAGATATTTCAAGTACACACATATACATGAAAGAATGACGTTGAAGGGAGACGTGTTGGAATTTCCTTTTAAAAGGCAAATTTTTTCCCTTCTCCGTAAAAATCTCTCGGCCTATTTTTCTACTTGCTTTTCTTGGAGGGTTTTACCTTTGCATTCAAAAATGCAGACTTAGAGAACAGGAGATGAATGCAAATTGGCAGTGTGAAAATATCGCACGACAAACACCTGAAGGTCATAAGAAAGCGAAACCCGAATCTGTTAGCTTGCAAAGCAGACTTTTATGATGTGATCCAAAAAGGGTGGAAAATCTTGTACCTTTTCGCTTTCTTAGCGTATAAAAAGATGACATGTTGTCTCACCTATGAAATATAAGCACTTGTTTTTACCGTAAACGGCACAACGTTATCTCCGAACGACCCCCTTCCAAAGGGTATAGTCTAGATAGAGCAGGCTTCAATCAAGTTGTCACTATCCTGTCAGCCCAGAAGCCTAGGGAAATTTCTCGTGTGGATATTCACAAAGTAAGAGCAATGTAGACATGGCGAGCGAGTTGGATTGATACCTAAAAATATGCCCAATAATATTTGCCTGGCATGTGCATTAAGCAGACCACCTTTTTCACAGCATTTTTTAGAAAGTACCACAACAGTCAGTACAGATATTACTACTGCTGTTACCACTACTTTACGCAACATGAGAGAGAATAAGACGAGTCTCAGAGGCTGATGGAGCAGTAGTAAAACCAATTTTTATCCTATATCCGTAATCTTTCAGCCACTTTGCTCCACACTATATCTTCCACCATTTCCTTTTCTGCATAGGCCAACATGCAAAAAAATATAATATGAAAATGGAGACAGAGAACGAGCCGAGAAACCTAACGAAAGCAAGCCACATCATTATTTCCCTTCTCATCCTACGCCCGTCATGCATGCCATGCCGTCATCTTTTCCAGCAACCAATCTACCTAAATATTTCCATGTGCGTACATTTTCATACCATACAGCTTACATGCATCTCTTACCCCCGACAACACCGTCATCATCAGCAACGTCTGCTGCATTGGAATCGAAAAGCGAAAGAAAAAAATGGGAGATTAGTTGGAAAATGTATATTATGTATCTATTCATATCCGAAGCGCCTGCCGCTCCTCTACCATTACAAGACGAAAAAACATTATTATTATTATGACAGGAGCCGGGAGCCTTACGACATGACGACGACGACGATGATGATACTTTTGCCAGAAAAAAATGAAATCCTTTTTTTTCCCAAGTACTTTCCATACTCGTGAAAACCTGCATATAAATAAGCATTAGTACACGTTCTAGTACCCATTCATCCATTTGATTCAGCCAATTCTAAAAATGGAAGTGGCTCGTTTCCATTCTTCCTCTCTGGTGCATCGTCGTCGTCATACCATTCCATTTTCCCATTTTTCAGCCGTACTTGCAGGAAAGTAAACCAGTCAAAATATTTTTATCTGACAAGGTAGCGTCGTTGTAGTTAAAGTAGGAGTAGCGCCGGTAACACGAACCGATCACCTAAAAACTCACATAGTGAATCCACAACGTTAAAAATATATTGTTGCTGTATGTTTCGATCTACTTTTTTCCTTGAATCGGGACGATGATGATGATAACGGTGTCTTGGACCAAGTCTATTTATTCCGGCACGCCTACTACCCGTTATACAGTTCACACACACACACAAATTATTATGTCAGGGAAAGTACTACGTAAAAAACCTACTTCATTCACTACCACTAGAAAAATTCAACTAGTACTTCTCCTTAACTTTCTCCTCTCAGGTTTTTCACTCCACAAATGGAATAGTCAAGTGGGAGAGTTTCCTCTCTACTACTTTTTAAGAGTTTTCAACCTGATTTTTTTCTTTGCCAAAAAAATCTCCACTTTTTTTAAAGAGAGATATCAAGCATGTACCTAATATGCATTAATGTAATAACCCAATTTAAAAAGTGGAGCGAGTAGGCAAAGTAGTATGCCGGTGAAAAGTGGAGAAGAGGTAGCACAATTACTATTTTAAACATTTTTTAAAAATGCACAGGGAAATTAACGCGTGTGGTGTGTGGTACTGATTCTGGTTGGCTGCTGGTTTAACACGCTCAGATCTATCCGTCCGTGTGTGCAAAATTGTTTCAGGTTTCAGTGTGTATATATTACTGGCTTCATTACTTATTTAAGCGGGGCAATCACTGCCGTGTCTTTGGTCGTCCTCGTCCTACTGTGCAGTTTTAACGGATCCCATAAAAAGTACAGTGCACTCTCTCGTTCTCCTTCTTTTCATCTACTTCCGTATATGTACATATTTTCACTTTCTCTCTCTCCATCCTGTAAATTATTCAGTTGGGATTTTACTCCTCCTGCACACTGTCTGACATGTTCAATCGTCTGACTTCCAAAATTGCCATCAGCACTATCGACTATGCCTAGTTCTCGTTAGAAAGAATCGAATCAAAGGAGGTAGAACCAAGGGAGTCGCCATCGTTACCAAACCGGAATAATATATAAGCCCACTGACTTCATTTCGATTTTATTTTTGAGCTGACCGACTATCAGCTTTTGTAGGTGGTTTCATGCCATGTCACGTTCACGTCCTTCCTGCTGACTTACATCGACCATCATCATCGTCATCTTTACATATAATCCTAGAGAAGATGGTAATTGAAAGCTTTACCAGTGACGGTCTCCGTCCTTGTTTAATGTCCCACCAGCCGCTGTGTGCAGATATTTTATTTTCCTGGTTGGATCGGTGATTATCTCGGAAACCTGTCGGTAATAAAATAATGATAATGCCACGCACACACAAACGAGCTATTATTAGAAAGTGATAGCGGGAATTAGAAAGCTGGATAAGTGATATTATTTTATTTCCCTTCAATTTCCTCCGCTTTTGTTCAGCTACCTATGAACGTTCTGTCTTTGCCTAGGTCGTGTTCACTTCTTTCTCCTTCTCGGTAGTCAGCGGTTGGTATGAAAAGTAGCGAGTATTAACTCTGATGATAATGATGACACATGGTTTGTGTGATATGAAATGATATGATATAATGACGACATGACTCCTTTTCTACTTTTGCGGCGTCGGCACTGGAAAAGAGCGACTGAAGGACTTGCCTGTCTGGTTATTTAGCGAGAAAATTTCCGAAACCGAGCAGCGCGGTAAAGGATGGAGACATGGAAAGAGAGAGAAAAAAGATGTAGACAAAGTGGAGAAGGAGATTATTCACTCTAATCCATAACTGCCAACCAGCATGCTTTTTTCCTTGCAAGTTGCATCCAACATATACACAAAAGGAAAGAAGATGGAGTACGAAAGACGAAAAAAATTTCTCTGGGAGAAAGGAGTAATACCAGTACTTGGTTTATGTTGTATTTTATGGAGAGATATATGTGTTTTGACAAGACTGGCTGCATCATGCCACCTTTGCCCTGTATGACACTTACGATCATCTGTCTGTCCATTTTTCTTCCGTGCCATTTTTTTTCTTTCCTGCTACTCCTTTTTCTCTTCGTTTTCGTCTTTCTCCCTTCCTGTTGGTTGGGTGCATGTGTGATGGTGATGCTGATATAGTGCAGCTTCACAACTACCCTCTTATTTTTTTCTCGTCTTTCTCACCCGTGCAGGAGGTGAATAAAACGGATATATAACGTGTCCTGGTTTGCTTTCACTTGTCCGTTTTTCTTTTTCCTCTTCCAACCGTCTCTCTCTCTCCGGCTCCAAAAGTCCGTCCGACAGGACAGGAGAAATTTTTTTCCCGGTGCTCACTTTTTTATTTGCAAGACATGCATGACATGAACACGAGGACGATGGTGGTTGGCTTGCTTTCTGTGCATGATACTGATGATAATGATGATGAGGTTGCCACGGAAAGGGAAAAAGAAGCAGAAAAAAAGTTGAAAGTGAAAAATGAAAGGGAAGAATGATGGGATGCGTCCGTATCATCATCCTTATCGTCAACATCTACCTACTTTCTCTCTCTCCATTCCATCAGGAATACGCACACAACTTGAAAAAAAAAAACATTTACTCGTTTCATGAAAACGAAAACAAGTAAAAGAAACACATATATGGAAACAATAATAAATAGTAGGTGTGTATACACAAAAGGACTTGGAGACTCAAGTGGATACTGCAACTTCCTCTAGCATCACCTTACATGTTTTGTTGATCTGCACCAGAATATCAGGAACGTCTCCATAGATAACAAGTAGTATATAAAAATATACCATCCTCACCACCACAACTGCCGCCACTGGAGAGACGTGCGTGGTTTTTTGGTGGCGGTGAAAGGAGAAAGAGGCTCAAGAGCTTCCACTAAAATCGTTTCCACGTCGCATTTTTCTCTGTCAACAAATCACTTTGTTAGAACCAGTAGACCAGCACTACTAGAAAAAAACCTAAAAACTTCTTCTCCGTTATCTATCGACGATGTTTTCTCCATACTTGATCTAGATCTTTTTACCTTTTCTACGTTTCCTTATTCCAGTTCTCTGTACACAATCTCCTTTCCCCTTAAACGTTCTCAACGGAAGAAGGTTGAAAGTGGTCTTCAGCTAAAAGAAAGTTTAAAAAGCAGAGCATATAGTACCGTTTATAAAACTAAATAATAAAATATATCCTTATATCAAACCAAAATATTATTACGGTTGGTAACGTTAGGAATAATAATTTTGAGAAAAATACCTGTCCATATAAATGTACATATACTCACAGCAAAACCGTATATATTTGATAAGTCAGGAGTGGTAAGCATACTTCACAATCACAATAAAAACTTGTCTTTCAAAGTCCTTTTCTTTCTTTACCTCTTTCCCTTGCCAAGCTGGGACCCCCACTGGGAAGAGCACTCGTACCGCACAGTTACCACCACCGACAAGCCTGCTTTATATTTTTACGATTGGCCACAGAAACACACCAGAGCAGATTATTAAGTATATGTATACTGGTCACACATCACGAAAAGCGACCATATGGACGAGATTCCGTTGTAGCGATGATGACAAGAGTAACATCAAGAGGAATATTGATTTCCTCGCAGAATACCCCTGACATATGTATTATTATAATAATAAGAGTAAGTAAATACTTACGTACATACCTGTTCTCTGTATCAGAATTATGATGATAAGGAGCAGAAGGCCAGGGGGAGGAGGAGGAACAGAGAGGAGTTGTTATTTTATAAACCTCTTCTTCCCTAGAATAATGGAATGGCTCATCATTCATCATCCACCATTTTTTCCATCCTTTCACCTAAAGCTTTTTTCAGAGTACTCGTCTTGCTCTGTTTGCTTTTGCTATTGCTGCTGCTGCTGTTGTTGTTGTGACTATTGCTATTTTCCCTGGCTCAAGGTAGAATTCCTGCTGAGCAGCAATAAAGATGAAGGAAGGAAGAGGTAAAGAATAGCAAACTTTTCATGAGGGATTGTGCATTTTGTGTGTACACTGGTATCAACTACATATTATGTACCTTTCCAATTTTTCTTTCCACTTGGCTTCGAATAATAATGGTGAATAAACAAGAAAAGCTGTTGTTGGGATCATGGCGATCATGATGGCGATGGTGGTGATGGGTGATGTTCGTTTTTTATGTTTACCACATCACACCTTCTTCACTTTTCTCTCCTTCTCCGGTGGCATTCTATAGTAAGATCCGTTTAATATGTTTAAGATTGATCGTGTATGTTTTTCCTCTCCCAAGAAGCCTTTTTCTGTACGGGGGTCGTATAAAGTTTTTTTTCTGTCTCTCTCTGGTTGGCAGCAGGAAGGAAACTTGGTGATGATCGTTGTCCTCCTTCTTCGTATTCTCTGCATCACAATTTTCTCATGTTTATGCCTAACTCTGTGGCTGGCACAACAAACATGCCAGGAGTCACCACAGGACAGAAAGCAGAGTGAGAGACCAGCAGCAGGTCTCTCTCTCGTGGTCTTTGTTTGTTTATGTACTCTGCTTTTCGTAGTCACCTTCTCCGCTTCCTCATTCTCTCATTATTATGCACAGACATAATAAGCGTGGCTTGGATGGCTGTGTGGAAAGTTGGCAAGTCAGTGTCAGACAGGAAATTGTGGTCGTTACCTTGTACTGCCACCATCAACGCTGCCGTCGTCATAACTACCCTTTCTCTCCCCATCGTAACGTTACACTCCTCCTCCGCACGACAGTATATATTTCTGATGGAATCCTAACCGAGATTTACCAATCAAAGGAAAAAGTGGAAATATATATCCTCCTGAAACATATTACCAGCGAAAACATTGACTAAAATTAACCTTGATTTCCTATTTTCTTTCAGCTCTCGTCATGCTTTTCAAATTTTAGTGAGGTGTGCTGTCTAATGCGAAAAGCCCGTCATAAGCCCTGAGAATAATAGTAGTATTAATATTCAGGGCATCAACAGACAGAAACCGCATCTATATTTTCCCTATGTCAAGGCCAAGGCTCTCTTAATGTAATATTCTGATAGGGCACATATATCTACTTGCTCAATTTGCTTCCCTTCCTGTTTTATCATCATCGCCACCACAGCCGCATTGCTGAACATTATAATAGTACACCAGCTCACGTTTGAGCTCTCAATATGAGCTTTTACAGTCTACAAATGGGTACGTGAAAAGAAAGAAAAGACCGACTAAGAAAGCAGAAATGATGGCATTACTATTGGAATTGGCATGATGGTCGTATAATAAATACACAAGTAGTCTTACTTCTTTCTTTTGTTCTCCGCCAATTTCTGGTGGTGGTGGCGGCGGCTTGTTCTTGGTACAACTATTAAACCAATTTCTTTTCTGCTCCCTCTTCTCTCCCACCTTATTTATTTGACACTGCTCTCTGTATACACTATCATGTAACAGACCAAGTTACCATCACATGTACACCACTACACTCAATAAACAAAAAGTAAAACTAGCAAAAAACCAGTTCTTTTTTCTTTGTTCCATCTTGTTCTCTTCTGCTACCCTTCTCGCTTTTTTTCTCTATAGAAAATTGAATTACAGGAAAATTGCATCAACCACTCGGGTTCATCAAATGGGCTAAAAAATTAAAGACATGACTTTTCACTCTACCACGTAGTTGGTGTGGAAAGGGCCAACTGCTTTGGTATGAATGGTTACACAATAAGAAACTGCTTATTGTTTTATACACACCGCCATATAGAGTCATTCATTATCATCATCACGCAAGAAGTTTGCACAAAACCAGAAACAAAACCGCAATAAATGAACCAATGTTCACACATTTGACCAACAACATAAATGCTCTCGTTGTACGTTTCTCGCAAAAAACCATGCAAATCCTCATTCCTGAAAAAAAATATATAGAAGCAAATCCCGTCTACTAAGCATGTTCCGACCTTACATCCAGCCATTCCTCTCATGGTATTTGCCGGGTTTTTTGTCTGATGGCCGTGAATTGAGTGTGAGTTTGTAGATAGGTAAATAAATATTGGTAGCCCATGTGTGAGAGCCAAAGAACCATCATGCTCAACCTCACTCACACTCTCTAAACCCAATAAAAATACATACATATCAAGTGCTTACAGATATGTAATACGAACAGGCTGCTTAATGGCAGTACTGCTACGTGCTCATTGGATCATATTATGGCTTTTTTATTCATATAGACACGCTCCTGCTGTTTCTCTCTTCGCCAAAAAAATAAATGGTCTGAAAAGAGAAAAGGGCAAGTACACCAAAAAAAGCCCATTCTGCACCATACTCTACATACTATATCCTCTTTTTTCCACCAACACACTTCTTACGTAACGTTTTTTAACTTTCTATTTATTTAGTACTTCAATTTACTTACCTGTGCTAACATGACATGATGGCAAAAAGCTAGAGTGCAATGATGAAAGTATGGCACTACAATAAACATGTTTCATACATGCAGCTTATACTTACATGGACATTGCACACATGGTGATGGTTGCGAGCATTATCATCATCATGACTAACAACAGTTATTTACTTTTGCAAATGCACGTGCACTGGAATATATGCACTGGAAAAACCAGGAAGGCAACATAGCACACACCTCCAGGAACCTTTCGTTTCTCTACAAAACACAATAAACCAAAGTCAGCATTGCCTGTTGTAACATTTTCGGGTATGTAGTTAACAGTAATGCTCATCGTAATCATGTACAATGACAAATGAAAATAGTCTCCAGGAGAAAATCGACTAATCTGCTGAGCACCAGACACAAACATACACACAAACCAGAAAAAAACTATTCCACTGGCAAATTTTACAAAAAGCAATGGAAGGTGAGCACATAAAGCAGAGTTAGTAAAATGCAACAAGAGCAACCCTACTTAGCTCTTCCTCTACTCTTCCCATTGTTCGTGGCTACTTTCTCTCTTCTTTCTTTCTCTCTCCATGTTTTACAGTAATAATATCAAATATTACTATTATAATAATACGATTGTATTGTAATCGTAATAAAAAGTAATAATAAAAATGGAAAGAATAAAAGAGCCTTAACCACTACCTCCACCGGAGAGAGGAAAATTGCACACGAAATATTACTTTTTCTCTCTTCTTTTCCTGTTCCAGTCAATCCTTCCTATGAATTATTAATCCTATTAGTATTCCGTTTCTTCTCTTGTATAATACCCTTTCTTCCTTCTTGCGATTTTTACTTGAGTTGGATTTTTGACTCCTCTGCTGTTTGAACTGAGGGTTTCATAATAATATTTTCTGTCCCTTTATTTTTTTGGCCATTCTCTATTTCTTTTTTGTTCTTTCCCATTCAGCCGCAAATTTCATTTCAAACTTGAACTTACTTGCTGTTAGAATTCTTGGATTTTTTCACCTTTCTTCTTTTTTTTTCTCTCTCTCTCACTTTGCTTTTCTTGAGGAAGTTTGCGTGCAAGAATAAGTCACAAGGAGCTTGAACATAGACCAATAATAATAATGAGGCAGGAGATCTCATTAGAATTGCTTTGAAAAGGTAACTTTAATCTAAACGGACAGAAAGAATGTGGCTCGTTAAATAAGTAAATTTATTATTAAAAAAGTAAATTGCATGAAGGACGAGGAAAACGACGTTGGGAACATTTAGAGTAAACATAAGGGATAAAGCTTATAAAAAGAAAGTTTTCACTTAAAGAGTGAGTAAAACTAAATAGAAAGAAGGAGAAAACCCGGGTGAACAATTCTCATAAAGGAGAAAGAGAGCCTCGTTTTCCAGTTGATTTCACCTTGTCTTACTTGACATTGTGAAAGGATTTGTGTTTGCTCTTCTTTTTCTACCTGCACCCTGTCCTCCTCTTGTGTCTCTCTGTGTGTGCCCAGCATTCTTTTCCTCTTCGTCTCTGCTCATTATCATCATTTATTGTTTTTGTTGTTATGTTCCTTCTTTCCTGGGTACTTTTCGTATCGAATTCTCCATTCTACATTCCTTCACTCAGTTAAACTTTCTCTTTTTCGCTACCTTACCCTCACCTAAAGTAACTTTTTTGGTTTGATTGAAGGAAGTTAAGAAGCATATAACCACTGGAATAGTTAGCAAAACAAGGTAAAGAAATTAAATAGGCAGTGGTCTTGATAGCGGTTGTACACACCTGCAACCTGGTTTCCATTTTTTCCTCTGTGAAATTCCTTCACTGTTCAGAAAAGAACAAGGAAAAAGTTTCACTTGAAACTTTTCTCCTTCTGGTTGCTCCTCCACTTAAGTTCAACCTAAATCCTGATCCTGTTTCTTTGTCGTTGTCGTCCTCGTCATTGTCCTCCTTGTTATAATATCGTTGGGAAAAAAGTGCCACTAATGCAGGTAGTATTGCAAAAGTACAGCAGCAGAACATTTATTTACATTTTGTTTACTTTACGTGAATAATAATAATAGTAGTAAAAACAAGCAGGAAAAAATGAAGGCATATTTAAGTACTTGTTAGAATCTTGTATTGGCTTCTACTTTTACTCGTGTGTGTGCTGCTGCTGCTCAATTCACCAAACACAAACTATGTTCAAAAACTTTCTCCTTGTCGGTAAAACTTGCCCGCACAAGATTTCCCTGTAGGTCTCCTCAACTTTCTTTTCCAGACTCCTACCACGGCTGGTGTGCTAGTGTTGCAAGAAAAAAGTTAAACTTTTTTATTCCTTTTCCTCTGCCTTTCCAGCTTGTTGTTGTCCCAGACTTATGGAAAATTGTTAAAAGTGGATTAATCGCTGGGAATAGTTTAGAGAGAGAGAGAAAGAAAGTAAAAAAAAGTCTGGATGAGGAGATGGTAATTTTGTTGGTGGCAGTTGTATCTACAAACTAGTGGTTTCTTCAATTGGATCGATTTTCATCATCCTCAGTATTATTATTATTATTTGCCTGCCACCATGGCACAGTTACCTTTGTGCCTTCACTGATGCTACATGTTGTTACAAAAGTGCATGAGGAAAACTGTCCTGATTCTTTTTTTCGTCTTGTTACGGCTGGTGGTAGTAGAGGTATAGAGAAAATTGGAGCTGATTTCCTCTCTAAATTTATTTACCTTGTACCCACCCAAGAAAAAAGACAGTTTTATGCTGTCCTCTCGGTGTACTTATGTGTATTCTTTTTTGGATCAGTTTTGTGTTTCGGTGTAACCAGTGATTTATCACTCCCACCCTGTGTTATTCTAATAAGCCAATATGCATTGACTAAAGGAAAGTGGGAATAAGTCACATAACAGAGTGGCGGGACAAATGGCAGTTCTACTCCTCCAATCTCGTTAGAAATTTCCAATCCAACTTTCTGGTATTCATCATCATCATCAACAAAAAAAACCCACAACAACAACCACATTGTTTTTGTCTTTGTCGTCGTCTGGCTGATTTTCCTGCCTCTCCTGCTGAGTCACCAGACAAATATATCCCCAGATTGGCATGAGTTTCGGTAATATATTTCTTTCTACTTTAATTCTTTGATTCATTTGCATCTTGTCCTGAACTGATTCTCCGAGTAACTGGATTGCCTACCATTTCCTTAGATTCTCGAGAAAAAAACGAGTATGCAAACGGTTGACTCTTTTCAAGAATATTGTAAATAAAATAAATAAATTATTATTAGCTTGTTTTCGGGTTGTACGAAATTGAAAGAGCACTCTAGTAGAAGTAGAAGATACGACATTTTCGTAAACAGTGAATGTACACAAATTTCATGGTAGAATATACAGATTGTGGGGACTTTTGTTAGAAACTTGTAAAAAACGGGATGCATGTGCAAGTATGGTTTCAGTTTCAGTTTCAAATTCTTGCTTTTTTGGTTGGAATCATGTAAGTAGATGTGGAAACGTCGTGAGAACGAGCCCAGACCATTTTTCGTTGGCAATCCAATTTTGGCACGGTTCACTGGTGAGAAGAGAAGTAGACATGGGAGTCACATAAAATAGGAGTAGATTTTCTCCATGAGAACCGAGTCAAACCAACTGTAAAAAGGAAATCAATAATTCCTATTCACCCACTTTACAATTTTATATTTAAAAATAATAATATCAAGTAAATGCATATATAAAGCCTGTCCAACTAACTGCCTCTACAACCAACCTGAACTAATGGTTGGGTAGATACTTACAACGTCAAATTACACAAGCGGAGCATCGACCTGAACCTTTAAAACAATGTCATATGAAAACTTTTGAAATTCGTTGCTTTACAAGCTGCTTCCTCACTATGAATCCTAATAGGACCAGTATAATTCTTTTATTCAATAGGAAAAATAATTCCAACCGGCATATATCACAATAAAGAACGTGAGCAAGGGTAACGAGTACTCTAGAGAAATTGGGTGGAGGAAATTCATTTCTTGCTTCACGATCGAAGGAGAAAACATGCAACAGCAGAAAGACTTATCTGATACTTCTGTTTGAACCGGTAACTGGTGTTGTTCATGGGTTTGTTGTGTATGTCCGTCCGTCTCAAAATAAGTCAAATTCTTATTGACTATTATCCACCAATCTGAATGTGCATCTTCTTATTTATAATAATAGCTAAATGGCTGGCTGTATTATTATAAAATCCATATTTCATTTCATGGAACGGTTTGAGTGACATTGCGTTCTTGTCTTGTATTTACAGAAAATAGAAAAGCAAATACTCTTTCATTACACCGTGTTTGAACACTTTTTCTTTGATAGATGTCGGGTTGCAAATGAAACTAACTACCTGTGCGTGCTTACTGAAATTTCCACTGGGTCTCATCATTTATGATGATTTGCTTAACGTTTAGACATTTATCGTGTCATCATTGCTAACACCAGATATTAACAGTTTAAAAACATAACATAAGAGTGTAGTGCAATTAAGTCAAGCCAGCGGAAGTTTTTATTTACATACAGTTACAGAAACATAGTAGCTAAGACGATCATCAAAATTGTGTATATGGGGTAGGTTTGATCGATAAAGAAATAAAGATCGAGAAAATTGAAATACAGAGACAAAATGACAAAACATTAGATATATTTTCTTTTCTATAGAAAGCCCAAAAAGGTCAGAGGGAAAATAGAATGGAAGACTTTCTAATAATTCCTCTTCTGTGCACACAAACCTTTTCCTTCCGATCTTGAAAATAAGCCTATTCATTCGCCACTATTCTTCCCTTTTACCACATTTGCGCTGAGCTGTGTTTGATGTTTGTAATGTGACTATGTTTTCTTACAATCTTTCCACAAAACAAGCAAGGAAGAAAGAAGAAAAACACATAAGGGAAGAATAATATTATGACAATATGAGGAACAAAAATCACAAATATTTCCTTACTGCTTGCTCCCTTGTTGATTTGTGTTGTCTTTGGTGTGCCTACAACATCTTTTAGGTACTACTCCGATGCAGGCACATGAAAACTTGTAAATCTTCGCCATATTACAATTTTTATATGAATGCTAGAAATGAATTTGTGAGGTTGCCTTGGGTTGTGTGGATTTAAAAAAATAAAGGGGGACTGATATACTGACCCTGATGACACTTTGTGATCCTAAATGAGCCACAAAACAGTTACTAACGTCATTTGTGAACGCATCTATCTGTCGTCTTAACTGGAAAGGGCAATTTCTAACCTTCAAGAGAGTCATGATGATCATCTTCATCAACATCTCGTTGCGAATGCTTATAGGGATCTTCAGACACATTTAATAGTTTGCTGACATGTGTTTCACCTCTCTTGCCTTTCTTCCTACTTTCCCTTCTGCATTTCTCCCGTTTTAATTTCTTCTGCTTCTCAAACTCATCTTTTTCTTGTTCAAGTCTGCAAACGCTAAGCTGCTTATCGTTTAAATTCCTAATGGAAGAAAGAGGAGTGCTTCCTTTCTACTTTCATTTCACATCTGCTCCCTATACTTAAGACCTACTTCAAAGCACTTTTGATGCCTTGCTTTAGAATTTTTTAATCCTTCTTCCCACGAGGCCACGTGGAGGATTTTCCCAGCTATTCCATTTCTCCGTCAACCCACCTCATGGTGTTCACCTCAAATAGAAAAGGGTCACACTTATTTCAAATGTAAATTAACTTGCTCCCTTTATCCCTATTTTTCAATATCGGAAGCAATTTTGCAGTGATATTAATATTGCTGAAAAATGTAGAGTAGAGGCATTAACGAGGGAAATGCTAAAAATAGGCCTGGTAACTGTTTGCAGCAGTGGTACTGATAATGACATTTAGTAAAGAAATAAAAGAAATTGGGGACAGAACCAGTGCACACAGGAAACCGGGCTCCTGACCTCTGCTGCAAAGATGGGAACCAGTTATAAGTAACTATTAGGCAGTAGTTTATATATCCGGAGTTGGCATGTGGCCGTGAGTGAGTATGTGCGTCGGAAGAAGTTTCTTTTTGAAATTTTTTGATCTGCGCATCAAGTTTCCCCTGTGCACAAATATTCAGCAAAGTGTGACGTAAGAATCTCGGCCACATTCATTATAGTAGATTTTTATAAAGTGAAAAGGGATCATCTTCCATTTTATATTGTATTATCTTTCTCCCCCACTCCTTCCTCAGCCTTCCAAAGAAAGGTTATGACTCCTTTCTCTCCGGAAAAGAAATGATCCCTGGCAAGATTCCATTCGAGGCAATGTACCACTTCCTACGTAAGTGCACGTATATGCTTTCATTCCCTTGTTCGCTCCCATTCCCATCGTCATCCTCATTTTCAGCTCCCTTCGGAGCTCTTCCTTTTCACTCACTCCATTCAACAACTTCAACTACACAGTTCCTTCTCCTTATTCACAACCACTACCAGAAAAAAACTGAAAACACAACAGCAACCCAGCAATAGCATCAACAACAACAGCAGCAGATAACAATTGCAATAAACGGCTTGTGAACTTCCATTAGCACAATTCCCATTATGCCTTTTTCACTCCATTCCAATCTACACACATTCGATGCTCAGATCATAACCATCATCATATCCGCTTCCATCCACATATATGCTTTCCTTTTCTCCAGCGGAACACAATCCATTGTACATATTATATACACGTGATAGAGAGATATGATATGATTCCAGGATGAAAAGCAAAGAACAGGATGATTACGATTTTTGCTACTTCTCTGCAAATTGGAAAGCCAACAAGCAGTGCAAGTAGATTGAGCAAAAGAGATACCAGGAAGGGAACGTATATATGTATGTTTGTTAAACAAAGGCAAGAAATTACTCGATTATTCGATCTGATGATGATGAAATGATCCCTATCTCTAACCATCCTCATGATGACGATGTCCTCCATAATGATGATGATCATGATAAGAACTGCAGATATCAAGTTGCTTTTTTCCCACTTTCAACATTCTTATACTTTTATCCAGAGAGAGAAAAATTGAGATACAGTTTTTCTCTCTCTGGCTTTTCCCAAGAATTATCGTCGCCACGATCATCATCCGCCTCGTCATCTGCTCGTTCTAAAGAAATTGCTCTATTTTCGTTGGTTCAATTCCTTGGCATACGCCACATGTGAACAGCAGGGTACTTGTTCTCCTTTGGTGCACTGTGCCTGCCTGGGTAGCGTTCACGAGAAACGCCAAACAAGAGATAAGAGCAGTGGTGCAAATGAATTTACTGGTGTCCTATTTTGTCCCGTTGAATCATATCTACTGAACATTCCTCATTTGATTCCTCTGGCATCCTCGTCAGTCACGTCGTAAAAGTGCACGTACACTTTTCACCAGTGCACTGCAGTTTATCATTTCATCGAGATGGCCATCATGATGGTGGTCAATACTCGTTCAAAGTAAGTTGTTAAATTCCCCAAACGTCTTCCTACAACATCTTCCTAATCATCATCATCCACCCACCACCAAGCCTGAATCCAGATGAAGAGATTACTACTTGCTTACTTACCATTAGTACTCAGTGAGGCAAATAAAAATAGAAAATTGTTCTACACTAGCCAGTGGCCTGATCCTGTCGTCAGTTTTTTTCCATTCTCTAAAGCACTGCACTGCCTCTGTTTCTGATAGATAATAACGATGAGGCTATCCGTCCAGAATATCAAATCAGACATGATGATGAGCCAACCAGTACCACTTTCCCGGGCCGACATATAAATACGTTACATCACATCTCATTCCATGCCTGGTACGGTACATGCGACTCATAGTGAGCAGCAGAATGTTCCTCCAGCTCCAGCAAATATGAGCATGCCACCATAAGAGCAAACAAGATGACTGGAATATAAAAAAAATTCTGGCTGAACAGGCGCCAGATTGACATGAAGTGGATTTCTCTTTTCGACCAAGGATTTTTCTTTTCTCTGTTCTCTCTCCCGAGCATACTCGCAAGGAAATACGGAAATAAACAGAAATATAAATCTAAATACGTTGCTACAACAGCTTAAGCAAAGAAAATATGACAGAAACGCTTTTCTTTTTATTCACCCATTTCTTCTCCGCTGATCAGTAGTACAAAAGGGGTTTAAGTGAAAGGAACACGCCCTACTCGCAGCAGTAAACACTACCGCTGCTGCTCATTCTCTTTAGGTAGCATATCGCGGTTGAAGATGCAACTTCAGAAATGTGCACAGGATGTGCATCTCAACTTCAGAAA
>JAHZMV010006111.1:0-12688 GCA_027743765.1 Coecobrya sp. COE2
AACAAGGCAAAGAATCTACGTACACTTATTTAAGCATACTAGACCACGCCACCAAATTCATACCACTCGGTACACATAAAACACTACAAGATAAAAATGCATCTGGTAATTTGATTTGACTGAAATAAATGATAGGGCTCAAATGGTGAGAAAATTGATGATGCTTCGAGATCTGGTACAATTTCCAGCTTTCGATTAGAAATTTGCTCGGTGGAAATAATATAAGCATATTTAATTAGACTAATTATAGCCAATAACTCATTAAGAAACTCTCTTCTTAGTTTTATTTTAATTACTTTTCAATTCTACTTGGTATAATTCAATATGTAATATTTTTTATCATCTGCAATTTTAAATCTTTATTCATAAGGCTCCTCTATTGAATCAACAATAAATATCTATCATTTAAGGCACTTATTTATTATCACTATCACGAACATTCAAGTTCTAATATTGGTTTTTCATAAGTTATTGGCGAATCAAGCTTTTGGTGTCAAATGGAAATAGGTAACTTATACGGAGCGTGTGCATGGAAAACCATTGTAGGAATGCTAAAATATGTAGTTAAAACGGAAATTATTTTCAGTCATTGCGTTATAGAAAACTATTTATATTTATTTTAATTTCGTATTCTCTTGACCATAAATTAAATATTGACTGATAGTGGCTGAATTAGCTACGAAAAACGATGTAACTTTGCTTGGCGTATGTTTTACAATCAAATGTTTTACGCACTAACCGTAAATTACTTTATTCGCTTCCGAGTTATACTTATTTTATATTGATATATTATATAAAACATCCACTTTTTAATATTATTAGGATGTAATGGATTTTATTATTATAATGGTATTAAGTCGATATTTTTTTCAATCGGAGTTCTACTTTCTTCCCATGTTACTTTACAATCAGAAATGTTGATGGAATAATGTGCTTTCTTCCAACATACACCTAAATAGATTTAACCAATTAGTGTCCTTGTGTGACCAAAAAATTACCACAGTGCAGCCAAAATGTAATAATTAAAAAGCTCAAATATAACTTGGGCAGCCGTTCCTTTATGGATTGGATTTGGGCCTAAATAAACCCGAATTTCCTAAAACGCCCTAAGAATTTTCAGATAATATTGTCGCTTCCGATTATTGTTCATAAGTAGGAGAGAAGAGCGTACCTAAAGTCCACCATGGCTTCATCCAATCGACCCATCGAATACAAACTGAAAAACCAATAGCCCATTCCTGCCGTACAATCTGCTGCGTAAAATGTCACCGAAAGGGTGTCACCAATTCTCGTCAATTGAATTCCCACAAACACGTCTGAGGTTATTTGGGAAAAGTAAATGATTTGTGTGATCAGCAAAATAGAACTGGAAATATACTTTAGACGATCCGCAATTTCCACAATTTCGTTTAATTGGAAGTGTCTTCAGTTCCTTTTGTAGAAAACGCAAAGTGACTGTAAGTTCTTTGCTTATCAGTACTGGAATTAGAATAATGGATACAGCTTGATACCACGCGGAAATTAGAAATATTTCCTCATGTAGTGCGAAAAGAAGTAGGATCAATGTTGTCATTTTCAACTAGGGATCCGGTAAATACTAACCCTTTCGGATGCATAGCGTATTGAATTGCAAGACCAATCATTGCATTCAATGAGGCCCACCTGCAAATACATACATTGTAATTGAAGTCGGATTCGTTTTTAAAATGTGGAATAAAATGGTATATTTATGGACAAGGTTAATAAATATTACGTATGAAACATTGTCCGCACTCTAGCGGTGTGATTTAGTGTCTTCTTGAACCTTTGTTTGTTATCTTCCTCCGATAGCCTTTCATAGATATCCGATTGCACATTCCAGAAAACTTCAAAAGCGGGGAAAATCTGAGCAAAGTAGTAGTCAGAGTATACAGCAACTCCCGTAAGCAAAATCCATATTGCTTTGCCAAGAACGGTTAGAAAATCCAACGATTCAACGCTTTCTTGAGGGGCAAACCGTAGGTAAACCAGAAACCCAATTTTTACTATCAAATTTAACCGCATAACCCCTTGAGGTTCGAGATATATAAACTCGACTTATTCCAATGGACGCGAGCCATTTGTAGAAATTTCAGTGTGGGAGCTCACACAGGTTCGTGGTTTAAATAATGCTGGGGTGGAAGGTATGGTAGTGTGATATCCATTTTACTGATTAGAAACTATAATCCAAAGACGCCAAGATTTATTTGTCCTCTTTATGCAAAAAATGTAAGTATTTATACTTTCCAATACCTAATCATTGGTACCTCTGTGACTTTCAATACCGACCAATTCTCTGGTCTGTTTTATATTCTCTACTTGGTAAACTGGTAATAAATTTAATAGAATACATGTGTAGTCTCATTAAGAATGAATCTATAAGGACCAGTGAGAAGTGTTTAGGTAGTTTTTCATATTAGGCATGTTGTATGTATGTGTCTTGTAATTGATGTTAATTTATGAAAATGCGCTTTGTATGTATAAAGGAATTATTATATACATAGCTGGCAGCAGGATTCATGAAAACTTTGTGTCATCATGTCTTGGGAACAATAAACCGTTGTATTTTGAAGGTGTCTTAAGGAACTATATAAACTAAAACACTTTTAGTAAAACTACACACACTATTTTTTAAACTAGTCCGAGGTTCACTCCAATTTTTTAAACTGCTATAATAGAATGGAATAAATAATATGAAGTAAATTATTTGATAAATGAAGAATTCATGATTA
The DNA here is from genome assembly GCA_027743765.1 of Coecobrya sp. COE2. Lineage (NCBI taxonomy): Eukaryota > Metazoa > Arthropoda > Collembola > Entomobryomorpha > Entomobryidae > Coecobrya > Coecobrya sp. COE2. The sequence goes on from JAHZMV010006111.1 coordinate 2,751, forward strand.
CAGGGAACGCTGGCGACTTAGGGATCTGTAAATGCAATATTGTAGTTTGTAGTTTCGTCGTAGTAATTATAACTCTAGACTGTCGGCATTAATCATAATTATCAAGTCTCCTTTAATTAAAAATGTGATGATAGGTTCGCATAATAATTTAATAATAATAATATAATAACATCCACAAACACATCAAGAAAAGAACAAACAAAATCACCTATTTTATTCCAAAATTTTCAAGAAATCGCCACTAATTTAACGACTAATAGACATAACAACTCGACTAAACACACCAGCAATTTTAAATGTAAAACACTAAAATAGAATAACATTAAGGAACGTTTATTTTGATATCACTTACATCGTCATACTACTAACTTACTAACATTTAAACTTAATACATACATCCTTATTTTATTGGATGCAATTTCATTAAGTTTAGGACGAGGTTGTCGAAGCCCTTGGGTGCCTCAAAGCCAATCTTTTACCATTATATCGAAACCTGAAAGAGGATTTAATTAAGAAGCATGTCTTTTCTTATTTCATAAATTGTAAACAATTTTGATTTAACATTTTATAAATCACTCTCCGTCCATGTGGAGACAGCTTAATTTTATCCCCTACCTATCAAATAATCGTTTCGGTAGGGTGTTCAAAAATTCAAAACAAAATCGCACCGCAGATTGCGAGATAATAATTTGACAATTACTTCCGTTACAGTTTCCCAAAAAGTACAATATGGCATATGATCAATTATTAATCTTTGCGTCAAACATGTCCGTTAGTCAGTGGTATCCATTCATTCATTGATGTAAGTACCATGTGACGAGCTAAATACCATCATATCATATTATATCTTTTCACTGGTTATATTATTGAAAGGTTGCTTAAATTAATCTTTCCACAAAGTCAATGCAATCCCGGAACTCTTTGGTAACTGATGCCTTGTGGGTTTTTTTTTGCACCAGAGTCTGGTGACCAGACCAGACCCAGGAGGTAGTAAATACCAGAAAAAATGTCATTACCACATCATATCATCGAATTACTGTACAGGAAGCCAAAAAAAGAGCAAACTAAAGTTATCGATATACAAAATAGCTTATCTAAATTAATTCTTCTGTAGAGGTGTAATATAAAATAAAATTATTTGTCAAACCATAAACGGAAAGAAAACCGTAGCAGCAAGCTTAATTAGATGATCGTCTGAGACGGTCAGGTTGCCAGTTAATGACACAATTTACGGAATTAGAAACGGCACGATTATTTATTCAACATGTTAATACGTTCTATTCATAGTACCTATGAATTTATAGAATGAGGAATCTTGTGTATGCGTGAAATGATTCTTCATAAAAAATGGGTTTACAATAATATTATGGTACTCATCACATCATAATTTGACTACAATGCAAAGCTCATGCTATGTACTAACGTCATCGCCTTCAAGACTCCATCAAAACGTTATGAAATTACACGGAAGAGTGCCTTTTCACTCCACACCAACATGCCATTATTTCAAACAACTTCTCCTTCAGCGATTGATACTTAAAGCTACTTAAACCGCAATTGCTGCAATTTGTTGTTGTTAAATCAAACATTTTATTGTAGTTTGTAACCGTCTGTAAAAGCATTGTACAAGTCATAAAAATAATACTAAAAATATTATTCAACAGAACAGGTAGTAAAATTATAAAACTTTATCCATTTTTTGTGATAATTTTTTGATGATTCATTGAAAAGACCATTCAACTCTAATAAATTCCTTCCCGTATTCAGAAAAACGTACAAATTGAAAAAAGTTGCAAGTTTCTAAAATTTTCTCAAATCTATTCTTTTGTGATTGCACACAACCCCCATTAATACTGTTTCTTTGATTGTAGTTATTGCAAATACATTAAGTACTTACGATAAGCGGCCACCTTGGAAGATAATGTATGTCTGAAGAAATCAACCGTGCTTGGTGCCTAGTATGTACCTACAACCTACGCTCATTTTCTTTGCTACAATTTATGCTTACCTGTAGCAAGTTTATTGCCGTTTAAAGTTCAAAAAAATGCTGTCACTTTTTTTGCCATTGAAATTGATACGAATTATCGTCTCGCTTATTGCCGATAAAATTCATAATAAAATGCGACAGTTGTTATGTCAGCAAAAAATAATGCTTAGCTGGTGTGGTGCGTTCAGCAAAAAATTCACAATGCGACAAATAAGGCGTTTTACAATTAAAACTATGTATCGCATTTAGCTGCCTACGTACGCATAAAAAATGAATCGAAATGTTGATATGAGAGTGAAGATGAAAGTGCAAGTTTTGTTTGCTATTTCATTTACACAGTATTACGCACAGCATGATAACCCATTTAATCAGTTCAACAGACACGGTTGAATTTTCATTGCTCATCATAGCATGTTTTGACTCTGAAGAGTGGAGATACATAGGTACATTATTTAGGTATTTAGGTACGTGTTAAACAGAGATTGATACAATAATGAAATTGCCAACGTTTTAATAGCAATACCGTACCACGTACGTAATATTTTGTCTCGTATTTTTAGTTGTTCATCTTTGCTTGTTGATCATGTCTGATTATATTATGTACTAATTTAGGCAGATTTAGAGAATCCATCGTAGCAAGAATTATGATTGATGATGCCATAATGTTTTGATGAGTGAATCTGAATTTTCAAACTTTGAAATAAAGAGGTCGAAATATATCATTTCGCCAACTCTATCATCTAATCAGTTAAGGTGAAGTATACGTCTTAGAATATATCTATTACAGCTAATTATTATATTATAGCCTATAAAATTATAAATTAGCTGATAGGGTTTATACAGCGTAAAAATGTTTACGCGATAGTTAACACGTTGAACCATTAGCTTATATGTACGGAACTAGTTGTATATGCAGTGAAGGCAAAACGTTCATTTAACCTAGCAGCATCTGCCTGTGTAATAAATAATAATTTTGCGCATTCAATCAGAAAGTGCACTAATAAAGCTACACAATAAACGGTTATCTTCTTTTTTCTGCTTCTTCTTTTCTACTCTTGATATTACTATAGAATCACCATCTACTTGCTAAATTTAATCTCGTTATATTACTTCATTCGATTCACTTTTGATTTCACTAGCCAGGATGTTTTTTTCACTTTTCAATTTCTTTTCCGAACAGAACAAAATATAATCCAAATTCCAACTATAATTACTACTTTTGGAGGAATGATATAACTAACACTCTAATTTGCTATCCAACAAAGTGAATAGCCTCATAATATAGTCTTTCACGTGCCTTTTTTCTTTCGTGTTTTCTTACATTTTAGAATCAACTTGAAATAGAAAATTTTAATGATTAGTTTTTTCTATAAGAACTAATCTTGATAAAATTATGCTATCATCACTTTAATCATCTTAACAGTAGTAATTCCTGCCATTTCTAAAGTGGATAGGAGTCATCATACCAAATGAGAAAACGGCAGTGGCAATAGCGACGGCACTGAGCTGAAATAAAGGGATTTACAATGATTATATGGTTATCAGACGACCACCATCTTGCAGGGTTAGCGGTGATGGTAGAGATTTTTTCAATGAAAGAATAACTTTATCCATACTGCTGTGCTATCGTTATAATCACATAATTGTAAATTGTAGGTATTAAAATTGGATTGGAAAACTTATTTAATTCATTGCACCTATCTTACAACCTGCCCACATTAAATAATACTTTAAACCTAACTTACCAAAGTATTTGAAAGGACGACTGACTGAGAAGCGTAGAGAAGAAAGATGCAACGCAATATAATTCTCGAATAATTTGAAATTTTCAAGCATGCTGTTCAATTATTACTGATTATACCGACGAATGAACGAGAAAAGATGGTATTGTTACAGTAGTACTCAAGTTGTATGTGTGCGCTGTTGTTTTCATAAGATATTATTATTATTATGTAGTTTTATCACTGTTATTGCTGCTGTTACTTGCTGGCATTGTTGGCGTCTGTTTTTGGTCCATCGAAGCGTTTCGAAAATATAAGCACGACTGGTGTTATTGTACACCCTCAGTAGCAGAAACGCGAGTGGATATGTTAACGCATGCATGTATTTCACTCTTTCTATTTATCACTTTGTATTTTTTCGAGTAACGCCACATTCTTAGCTTGTAACGTAATCTATGTAACTTATTCAAAATTGTGATTTGGCAAATTGAACAGTGATTCATAAGACATGTTTCAATTTTCTCGTAAAGCGCAGTGAATCATCACCGCCATCAGAATCAGTACACACTCGGTTACAGTAACATGACTTTTAACGAACAATCAACATCTTTGCCAACCTGGTCCAACGATTTCAAAATCAAAAAATATATATCACTACATTTCATCTAAAGGAATTTTGCTAAGATTTCAAAAAATATGTCGATTATTACAAGGTGCAATGGAAAGTGATTTGTTCATTCAGGGAACAGAATTGAACGGTTTTACTGTGTAGGTAGGTAACTAAATACTGTGATTTGTAAATGAAAAAATAATTAAAACTTGATTTTAGTTTTCCGTTTCCATGTGCTTCAGTTTCCAGTTGGTTTGCTTGGGTAAAGCATATTAAGCTGTACAGAAAAGTGATTTCGTGAAAGAAGTTGATCAAAAATGACTTACTATTTCTTCAAATTCTATTTATTTTCTTGAAAATTTGGTTGAAGAAGGTTGGTTTAATGTGCTAATCATAATAATATGTGTATGTCGTAGATTTGTAAAATATCCGCGGTCCTTTGGTGGGTGTCATGTCGTATTATGCTAAATTATCTTTATTCAAGTGTCCACAGCAGTTTTCTTAAAATCAAATAAACTCATGAATAATGGTAAATCAGTCGGTATTCTAACTGGCGCGATTATCAGTCATACAATAGATAGTTTTAAGCTGGTTTTAAAATTATGTGAGATGAAGCGATGGACGAGTACCGTGCTCATCTTGTCAGTTGTAAGTTAGCAAGCCTTCCGTAACTAGTAATCCATGACTCAAATGGAGTGTCTTATAATTAATTGTATATTGATATTTTTTGTTTTCTTAACTGTGTCATACTTTAGCTAACACTTGTGCTCATCAGCTGCGTAGCAGTTCTTTTAATTGCTGGGGAGCCCCCTGACGTCAAAGACGGTGAGAAAATTTAAATTGAAAGATGGATTTTGATAACTTGATTATTTCAAGGGAGTTTTAAGCAATAGCAGAGAATTGTATCATAATATTATCCTTCATAGTCCATGTTATGCAATGTTGTACCTTATTTTCGAATGATGTAACTTGCCATTATGACGCACTTACACATTTTTAAATTGCGTATAAAAATGTATTCGCTGCAGAATAAAAACGATACCCTGACGAATGTTCATTTTCTGCTTTAAAATGTATTTTCGCAGCGTTTTTCATCCATCCTTTTCTAAAGAGAGCAATTCTTCTGCTTTTTACTTTTGCACGCAGACGTTCCACTCCACCCCGTCGCCAGTTCGTCATACCCCAACTCGTCGACAACGAAGAGCAGAAGAAGCCATGCGCTGGGTGAACAGGACAACGCTAACGAGCAGCACATTTACTCAGAGCATTCTCCGCCCCATTTACAAGAACAGCGTCACAACTATCGCAAGCGCTTCACTGACGCCATTAAAGGGGTGTTCTCAGATCTGGTTAACAGTAGTAACAATTCATCATCTCCTTCACCTACACTCTCTTCACCCACTTTCGAGGACCATTTAGCCACCACCGCCGACAAGGAGTCGTTTGAAAATACAAGCAGTCGTTTGAAAAGACAGCTTGACTTTGGCTCAGCGTCATCTGAAGAGCAGACGACCACAGAGAATAATTCCAAGGAAAGGTACAGAACCACTCAACCAAGTGCTAAAAAGTACACTCCTTCCCCAAAAAGACCAGTCTTGAGAATAATTAAATCATCACGTGGATCATCATCCACGCCAAAGTCACCATCATCATCGTCAACGTCTCCTCCTCAGTCGTCCACCTCTTCGTCTGAAGAATATGCAAATTCGTCAGAGGAACAAAGAGGTAGAAAGTATCAGCGTAAAGGGATTCGTCGCTTTCGCCAAAATTCCAGTAGAAGGCAACCTCAGCTCCAGAGTCTATCGTCCAGAGAGAAATATGATGTTTCTCAGGAAGAGTCGCAAGATGCCCCCAGGGGTAGGAAAAACTTTACTCTTGAGGTGGTTCAAGTGGAACGAAAAGTTGTGAGGAAGGAGGATGGGAACATTCCACCTCTTTACAAAAAGGGAAATTACAATATTGAGCCAAGATTGTTAAAAGTGACAAAAAAAGAGGATGCGAACAGACCTCAGGTTGTATACAAAAATCCAAGATCAAATGCTCCACCGGCGACAGCAGCGGTGCCAAAAGCTTCAAATAGACAGTTGAAAAGCGCATCTCGAGAAGTTTCAAAAGAAGTAACTTCCGAAACTGAGGCTAAGGGAGAGAAGGGGGACACCAGTGAGGAGAGACAACCTGTCCTTGTAAAATTACATCAACAAATTCCCTACAATGATCATGATTTGAGTGACGAGGATCTTAAGGATTACCATGATGGTCATTCAACGTTTGGGTCCAAGGGTAATTTTACTCACACGATTATATCCAGAAATGTGGCTGGCTTCCTACCAAATGAAAGTGGCGAGAGTGTCAGCAAAAATAGAAAGAGTGACAGGAAGATTGTAATTGAAAAGGGGAAGGTCACTGAAAGATACCCAGAAACATATTACGAAAACCCCAATACGGACATATATTCAGTTCCGGGAGGAAGGAGTAGCTCAACTGAAAATTCTGCTCCGAGACAAGAAGCATTTCCATTTACCAAAGTGATTAAAAAGAAACTGGGAAAGACTGGGGATAGCAAGGAGTTGCAGGATAACGACCGAACTTCCCCGGCGATACCCTACTCTTTGGCAGAGCTCCACAGGAAAGGGCACCCAGGAGTGGTGCCAGCTCCAAAAACGAAAGCCTATCGAAGTCATCCCTTATCGGAACCTTATGGAGAATCTGCTGTATTTTCCAGTCCATTCAAGTACAATCCTTTGGAGGATGACCCACCGTTAAAATTTGACCCAGAGTCTGACCGATTTTATGGGGAACCCGTGCCAGATAGCAAGGAGAGAGTGGCACAGTCCAACAGTCCAGTTCAAGTGGAAAATAGGGACAGCCGTGAAGATCCCCAAACCCAAGAATTTTTCAGTCCAATTGTACCAAAGAAACGTGGAAGTGAAGAGAATATAGGGGAACAGCAGACTCCTTCCAGGGAGGACGATCAGAGTGGTTCGAAGGAGGCATCTTCAAGAAATAATAGGCCTGATGACAGATATTTTTACGACGGACGGGCATACAGTCCACCGGACTATGCTGCTGAGTATGACACGGAGCCTGCACGGGGAGGGGGTGGGGGAAATACCAGGGATAATGACGATCCATCATTTGATTTTACTGCGTTGGATGACAATTTTGGTCCAAATCCTGACGCAGAAGATCGTGGCGATGGACCTGGTCAAGATTTCTTTGAATTTCCTGAAGGCTTGGGTGCCATTGGAGGAGGACGGGGCGGTGGGTCTAGGTTCACGCCCAGGGCAGGTTCCGATGAAGGAAGAGAGAATAAAAGTGAAGAAGAAGAAGAAAGAGGGGGAAGTGATAATGAAAGGGCTGTCTATGAGGAAGGACAAGGAGCCACGGAAAGAGAAGAGCAACCTGTACGAAGACCTAAACCACCACAGCCTCCACCAAGACGGGACCGAGATAGTGAGTATGAAGCTAATAATGATTACAGATTTGGCCCCGGACAACGTAGAGACGTTGAAGACACTGAGGGTCACCCGGAAGTTTACGATAGCGGGTTTGTACGAACGTTAAAAGAGTTTGATGAAGAAATTAAGAAGCTACAGGAAGAAGGTAACTACCTATTAAAAAATTAAAAAAGTAGAATAAATATCTTTTTATAATTTCATGTTTAACTTTTTGTTTCATGAGAAGAGCGACAAAAACTGCTGCAGTCCACCCCTCATCCCGAACAGGAGAGATCCACAGAACAAGATCATCCACCGCCACCCAGGAGCACAACCAGTGGGTACAATAAGGATCCACCTCTTGTAATCACATCCCCAGGACCGTTAGAACCAAGTTCTTTTGATTCTCCTGCCGTTGGAGGCGGCGGAGGACCCCCAGTGAGCCGGCAAGATGTTGGTGCCACCATAAGAGTTACGGATGAAGAGGATGAGGATGATGTCACCGAACGCAATCGTTTTATTAACAGCAGAGAGCCAATAGAATCCAGGGAAGATTTAGGAGATACCACTCCACCAAATAGAATTACTGACGGAGATGAGGAAGAAGAGGAAACTGCAACAAATAGGAGTTTTGGTGGGAACGACTATTCCACCGAGAATACTGGGGAGGTGGATGATGAAAAGCGAAAATAATATGGATAAGTGCTCTGATAAGTTATATTATGTAAAACGAATGATATTTTTAACGTGTATTATAATTTTATATTTCGACAGTAGTCTATAAAATGGTATGTAGGTGCAAATACTAAAGCATCATAATAAAAATTTTGTTGTCTATTTAAATGTACTTTTAGACTAACAGCACAGGTTGATCGACAACAGGTCTTTAATCAATAATAGATTGTTCTCATTTTCTCATGATGCTGTCGAAGGTCTTGTTTCAATCCATTCCTTAATTCCTGGTAGATTCATAACCATGTTTACATGGCTCTTAATCTCTGGGTAGCTTTCTAACAGCAACTGTGGATTTTCCGTCCAATTTGCAATTTGCTCGACAGTGTACGCCACAAAAATGTCAGCATATGTCATCTTGCCGCCAACTAGATAGCCATTTCCAGACTTTTTCAAAATGTCTGTAAATCTGTTCATATAACTGTTAAACTGCCCAGAGAGGAATTGTTCCTTGAGTAAAGTCTTGGTCTGGGTGTCCGTTTCACGACTGAATTTTTTACCTTCTGCAAATTCCAATCACAATGAATTGGAATGAAACGATTCCAAACTATGTAATTACAATAAAAATGCACATTAATCTTACCAGTTCTCAGGTCTACAATGGCTTCAATGTATTCGTCGCACTTGACTAGTTGCAGTTCATCAGTGGGCGCAAGATGAAAGCGTCTGGCAAGGAATCGATAAATCGCTCGGGATTGGGATATTTGTACCCCGTCTACTTCCAGAACAGGCACTACATTCCATGGCATGCCTACGGTACAATATTAATAACAATGTTTACTGAAACATTAATCTCACTCAAATCTTAAATCAATAAACCATGGTAGGTAATGACTTTTTCTCTAACTTGGCTTTAGTTTGATCCATTCTGGTCCTCGCGAAAATCTGACCTCCTCAAATTTCACATTGGAATACGCGAACAATAACCGAATGGGTTCTGCTACACCTGGAGCATTGAAATAGTATAATTTATAGGTGGACATCTTTCTTTAGAAATAAAAAATTAATGGATAGCAGGTTGGGATAGCTTAAAAGGAGAGCTCAATATGTTTAATTAAGTTCGTTCCGTTCCCATTTCGACCTCTTCCTCTTACCGATAAGACCAGACAAGGCAATCAACCCCCACCCTGATAAGCGGTCTGCTGAAATTGCTTATCTGATGTATCCGTACTTTGCTATGCAGTTATCAATCAAGGTTTTTTGAATGATGCTGTTCACAACCATTGATATTTGGAACATTTTATTTCTGGCTTTCGCTCTTGTGGTGCCATATAAGTATGTATATAATTGTCAACAACCGACCTGTCAATTGATAATCCCTGTCAGCGTTCAGATTCTTATCATATATTATATTTTATTATGTTGCACGAATTGCAACATACTAATTTTCCGATGATGCGGCCGGCCGTCCGCGCTCTAACTCGAAAACGGCTCAGCCGATTTGAACCAAA
>JAHZMV010006112.1:0-10716 GCA_027743765.1 Coecobrya sp. COE2
AGACGGTACGGAAGATCTTCATTTAAAAACATTCCCTTAGGCAAATTGTTGCGATGTTCGTACACAAAGTTTCGGTCGGAATTCTGTCGGAATCTGTATTCCTTATGGCGTATACACGATATAATAAAAGATGTGATTTTGTAGTGAAGAGATCTTCAGAAAATTCTTTTCGTTTTAGTTCCTATCTTTTCTGTGTTATGTGTCTAACAAGAGACAAGAAATACATATTTATGGTCCTACCAGCAAAGTATGTGTACATAGGTGCGCATTTACTGAATTTAATTTTGGAACGCTCGGAAACCAAATTTAAAACCTCAAATGAAAATGTTCCATTTTTATGCCGAATGCTTAAATGCTGTAAAATACGAGTATCATATGTAATTATTTTTAAACCTGACGAACAAGCAGTAAATTGTGGAAAGATGTCCAAATGAAGGTTCACTAAGAATTTCATTTACATAATTTTATATCCGGTGACACACAAATCTAAGAATTTGAAGAGACGGTTTGTATTTATAGTTCAGTTTATTCAGTAGCAGATCTCTAGTAAGTCGATCATAATTTAAGTTTTCATATTACTACAAGTCCACGCATAAACAGCCACGCTACTATACACATTGATGTTCTATTCATTCCACGACAAAACACTTTTGTTTAAATCACTTCCACATTAATTTTTCAATTTATAGAATTAGTGTGTATAAATAGAAATCTCAAAAAATATTTTGTTTTTTAAAGTTTAATTTTCAGAATTCTAAATTTATTACGAAGCACAACCCTAAGTGCACTTGTTAAAGGTGAGGACCGCCGACTGGCATAAAATTCAAAGCAATTGTATTGGTAAGGAGGTGATTTGCTTTGCAACACACGCTTTTGGTTTTTGTTCCGCACAAGTGTATATTACATATGACTCATCTCAACTGAAACGTCTGTAGTGCATAATGACAAGCGATGCTGCAAGTGGTGAAGTGCACCACTACATAGCATGGGCAGCATAAAAGATTATGTATAAACTCAGTTTGCTTTTTCGCTGAACAAGTTTGGTAGGCCACAACGTTATGCAATGGAAGCGTATATGTTATTCTCCGTCCGTAGATTATTCAGATCACACGAGATGTTAGGGTGTTTCCGGATAGGTTCTGGAGATTCTAATCATAATTGTTTATCACAGTATGTGTACTGTTTTATTGTAGAAAATGCATATGGGACTTTTATACTTGCATATATAAAAATGATGTGCTTCCTTTGGATCTAAAAAGTGCCTCTCACAAGCTACTAATAATTTACTTGGTTAAAGCTTGGTTTAGAAACAACATCTACAACAAGCGTTCATGCAATACCTTTACATACGTTATCAAAAGTATATATTTGATTGAATTCTGATATCTATGATAGACAATCGTACTCCAATTGTTTGTTTCTAATCATTTATGCGAACGTGTTATTAAGATAACGATTACATTGGATCCCAGTTTTATAAATATGTATTAAATAAAAAAGTATGTATAAATAGAGACATTTTTGCTATAACCTATTGGTAGCCAATGAAATGGGACTCAGAATGACAAACGGTGATACACCAGAGTAATAGTAAATTTTTATTCCGTGAAATAAACGATTTAGTACATTTGGTCAAGTATTTCTAAGAAGGTGTCATATTGTGAAGACGGAACAAATCAATGCTGCAGAGCTTTCCTGAAGTTTTGTATATGTTTATGCTCTGGGAAATTAGATATTCAAGGTATGTAGAAACTTTATTCATATAACACTCAATTTCCTTTATTACGTAAATGTGAAGAACATTTATTAATGTTCATTACAGCTACAACATTTACCATTGGATTTAGCCATCTAGTCAGGTATCATTATTTGTTAATGCGATAATTGCTATCAGTAAAGTATATACAAACAAAATATTATGAAGTGATTCATCCCTCATATCTACAAAAGATAAACAAAAAGCTTTCCTTGCATTGATCTGTAATGGAGCAGTAGAGTTAGCATTATAGTTAACCACATTTTTGCATGGAATAGACCAAGAATGAACGCAGATACGACGTAACATTCACGTAAGTATTTGGGAGTCTCACACGGTATATTATTGATTACTTCACATATTACTATACAAAAATTGATAAGGTTACGAGGAGGAAAATCGTAAATTTTATTCACCGTATTTAAGTTATTTACTGATAAGCTAAATAGTGCGATAAAAATATCATTGCTGTTTCCTCTTAAATAAAATAACATCACCTTACCCATCACATTTCAGACAAGTACTTTAGTAGGAAAAATACTTGATTTTGCTTTTCAGTTTTCTCCCTTACTGAATATCACCTTGTTTGTCAGGCGAGGTTCAATTGGTTGGATGTATTGTGTTATATTTAATTGGTTAAATATTCACTTCGTCACCGTATTCATCTCTATGCGAATGAAGTATTCAATTTCGTTCAGGTTAGTACAGTTCAAAAATTTTTCAAAAATATAAAACGTGAAGCCAACGTAATAGTAAAAGTTATTCCTCAGAAATTTGCCATCTTTAACATAGCCGAAATTCCCTAATGCATATAAAATATATTTTTAATAGTTTGCCGACCTTGTAATAAACCTTTACAAAGAACAATCCATGAGTCATCATAATCCAATTGATCATTAATTCCAATTTTTAAACTGTTTTGCCATTGTTCTCGGTATGACCACAAAAGCGAATGTAATTTGGTTCTCTTTACAAGGATTTTCTAAAGTTGCATTTATTCATGCTGGCAATTTTGGTCAATTGGGGGAGGTATTCAATCATTTTATTATAATTGATTTGTACATTGTGGCTAAGAGTTGCCACTACTGAATGCAGCAATGTTTTATTTTATTTTTAGAAATCAGTTTTAAAATTAAATGTGACGTCCATATTATTGTTACCAAAGAGGTTCAGGGATATTTACAAAACATTTTTACCAACGAATTTTAAATCCACGGATTAGTATAGGTAACAATTTTATATTAATTCAATATTGACTCAAAGACAGAAAGCTGACAGTGAAATGGATACCAAGGAACATGAAGCGATAACGCCTGGCAATGACAAAAAACGAAAACCAGGTAAGAAAAAACAACCATCCAATCCTTTCATATTTATGTAATTGAATGCGTTTAAAATCTGAAACAAAAAAAACGTGAAACTAAATTAATAATGTTTTCAATAATATTCCACGATTTAAACTTAATCTAGGAAAAGGCCAACCATCCACATCACTGAACCAACAAAACCCAGTCAGTCAGTCAGGATCAGATGCGGAATCATTTGCAATACAGAAAAGGCAAAAAATGCACGACTCCAGTGTTGCGTCCTATCAAAATGCCAACACAGGCTTGAATGGTGGTTCTCCAGCAGAGCATAATGCAGAAATACCTTCATTAAAAGTCTCAAATAGGGTAACTCGAGGAAGTTCCTTGAATGTCGTTGGACGTTTAGATGTAGAAAGCTTACGCAATATCATGAAAACAAATATTTTGTCAAATTTACTGGTGGATTGTCGTGATGCTAAAAGTTATAATGAGGAACGATTACGTTATTCTCTTAACGTTCCACCCTTATCCAGTGAGGATAATAAATGCTGGAGGTATGTAGTAACTTTCAATTGTCTCCATTCATAACAACAGACTAAATATTCAGTAGATCAATATAAGCTTCTTTTTTTAAAAATATTCTCTAGGTTTAACAGCAAGAAAGATGTAATCATGTTTTTGCAAGAACGTCATCCCAACATTTTCGGATATTTGTATTCACCAGGATATTACACATATATAATTGTTTTCGATCAGGACTTTGCTTTCCATCAGGGCTCTGTTTTCGAGCCGAAACCCGTAGTCCAACCCATTCCTAAGACAATGAACACATTATTGAATGCCTTGGTCAAGGTGTGCAATGCTACTACTTAAAAATATATTTTAGCGACACGAACGGAATTTTAAATCTAATGATTATTTCTAATTCTTTCAGTGGAACGAAAACACCACAACAAAAATCCTTCTTGTAGATGGTGGGTTTGAAAAATCTCTTTTCTATTGCGATCGAACTGACATTTGTAAAAATGACTCAATTGGCTGGTCATTTCCGGTATTAGTGAGCAGATATAAAAAACCTGGTGCTCAAAATAAGGAAGAAGAGAGCGATGAGGAAACAAACGAAACTGAAAATGACAATAAGGACTCTGAAGAAAACAATTCCGGAGTGAACAGGAAGGAGAAACGTATGAACTCAAACGACCATACTCAGGTTTCCAATTCGAGCTCTGTTAATCCGCTATCTGTGGAATGTTTTTCTACACATTTGAAAAGCCTAGACTCGACCACTGAAAAAACCTGGTTTTTGCTTGTTGCCAAAAAACAGTTGATGTTATTGGAAGGGATTAAACTGGCACTGGCACAGGAAGAAAAAATTAAATCCGAAAAATTGGTTTATCAATCCGTTGGAGATAATCTGAGATGTTCAGTTTGTCGGAAAATATATTCGGATAAAATCTTTCAATGTTCCAATGGCCATGGCCTTTGCGAGATATGTACCGACACTGCAACCATATGCCCAATATGTCAAACTTCTTGCAACATTGGGACCAGCAATTTGACAATCTTTCGAAACACTATGATGGAAGATATGGTAACAAATATATACAAGGTGGATTGCCCCTACACATCACTCGGATGCCACATGAAACGGGCAGTACACAAACTGTATGCCCACATGAAGAATTGTAAAAGCAAACCAGAAAGTCCGGCATTAAGTATAATTGATGGATATATTGACATTATGAAGAATGAGGTGTCGACTTTGAATCAACAATTGGAATTGTATAATAATAAAATGGTAAGACCTAATAGACTTTTTTCTTATAAATTCCTTCTGCACTCCGGTTACATGCTCGAATGTTTTTATGTGATTCTGTTTATTTACTTTCCTCCTAGTTGAAAGCCGAGCACAAAATATTCACTGCCACCACACAAACGTCAACCAAATTGCAGATGCAGAGCATTGAGGATTTTAAGAAGAAAGTAAACGCTCTTAAAGAAGCAAAGGTTGCATTAATGCGAGAGATCTTTTCCAATGGGAAACCGGTTACTGAAAAATGCAATATTTTTAAGTGAAACTTAGTGTAGATATCTTGAACTCAGTCCTGATTGATAATGGGGTTCTAAAATTCCGATTGGTATAGAAAGTATCACATTTTGAGACGATTAAGGGATATTTTAGAAATATAGTTGACGTAAGTGAAATAACAATAAATAAATGAAATTGCTAGGAAACCATTTAATAAAAGCATTAACGCCAAATTAACGATACTAACTACCAATTATTTTGAACTTCTACTTGCTTGTAAAATTTGAAGTAGAAATTGTCTGTATTGAGAAGAACATAAGAGAAAAAGATGAAAATGAAATGGTTTTGAAGAGTGATTAATAAAATTATATTATGGCTTAAATATGATGATGCGTCTTTTATTCATCTGTTCATATTTTATACATATATAACCAAAAATGTGTTTCTAGAGGCATATAAACATCATAATATTTGCAAATAAAACAGTTTGGAACCGCATATATTTAAATTATTTAAGTATGCCTTCCATTGAAATTCATTGCATTATTAATCTTTGCCATAAATATGTTGTTCCCAAACGTGTCACCAACTTTTCGAAAATATTCAGGGCAATCTAGCAATAACTCATGCAATCATGTAGAGTGAACTGTGGAATTTTGGATTATTATTTAAAATCAATCATCTTAGTGACGGTATATAATAATTTTAAAAAATTAAATCCATACCCCCTTGATGAATATTGAGGGAATGATTGCACCGTGGCTCAAATTATAAATTATGTTGAATTGTATTCATTTTCATACCATTTAAAAAATTGAGCTTCTAGTCGAAAACTTCTTACTATTTTTGCTAGATGTATTCATCTAATGCACATACATTACACCAAATATCAATTCAATGAATCTTTATTTCGGTAACAATTAATTTATGAATATTTTACCAATCATTTTCATTTCAACGTATGCTCTTATCTTTATCAGTATATCTACCTTCAGGAACGACAGATATGTATAATTGTATTGCGTGTCAATCCCATGACATGACGTCATGGTATAATAATAAATATTTGATTAGAGAATATTGTCTTTCTCTCATTATTTATAAATATTGGTGAGTCAAGGAAGCTTGTAATATGTTCTTACCGGTAACAAAATATAAACGCATATAATACATTATGTATTTATGTGCCATGACAAACCTATATAGGTCTCACGGATTTCCTTATGCTTTTTCCGCATATCCAAAAACATACAATTGAAAACAACATAATTTTACATTTGTTGAAGGATGCTTCACAGTACCAACAATGGATTCTATACACTACATCGATTCAACCAACATTTCGCTTTCCAGTGTATGCAACTGCAGGTATTTTGTACTGAAAATAAAGCATAATATATTGAAACAGACACAGTGAACCGTATAGGTATGCATATCATCTGGCATCACATTTATGCGAGAGTCATGCTATGCTGCTTATATAAAATTAAACTGGAGTTGATCTTTGATTACAGCATTGACACAGAAGCATCCAATTTATTTATTTCCGATTTTGCTGAAGTATTGCGCCCTCTGGCAAATTTAGAGACGTTGGTCATTCCTGATTGGGGTCAAGATGGCAGCATCTACCTTTCCAATGCATTCATGATTGAGAATTTTACAAAAAGACTAAAGAAGTTGAGAATACCAGTCACCTCTGATCTGTTCTCGTCAGAAATCAACTTTGAAAACCTGATTGAGCTATGTGTTGATTCAACGGGGTTTTATCAGATTCAATTTGAGTTTCTGACGTTTCTAACCAATTACAATTTCCCTTGTTTGCGGAAGTTGTCCTTTTATTCTAATCTGGGCTCAGTGATCAGTATACATGACTTATTCAGAGTTTTAGAAAAACTACTGGTTGAGGAAGTGTTGTTGCCAGTCGGATTTAAAATTGAGGATGATCCAAATTCTAATCTGTCAGCACTACCAACAATCAAATATTTCCAAATTATGGGTGATGTTTATCACGAGTTGGAATTCTTGAAATTGCTCACCTCGTTGGACCATCTTCACCTTCGTTTCAATCCCTGGAAATGTTTAAATCCTAATAATGTAGAAAAGATAAGGGTATACTGTAACGGCAGCAGAGATTTTAGTTCTACAATGAGGAAATATATATATGAGCCTGTAGTGTCTGAGGATATTAATATTTGGGAGGCACTGCCAACAGTAAATTTATTGACGGTTGAAAACCATCCTGGCATTACTCAATATTCCAGAGAGTGTGGCAACAAGTCATTTAAGATTATGTGGAATTTAAATAATGAGACTGTGTCTGATTTGGATGATGATAGTGAAAGTGACGATGACGATGGATTTGATGGTGCTCAGAATGAAAATCACAACCGTGGCGACTAAGCAAATTATAGTCATGGTAGTACCAACAGGGATGTGTGATGATTATGGCTCAAATGCCGATTATTTTAGAATTTAATATTTACATAAACATGGCTAGGATTTTTGTAACGATACCAGTATTGGAAACAATCTTAAGAAGAAAAGTTAAAATTAGTTTAATGGTTTTGTTAATGGCACGAAAAACAGCATTAGGTTTTATCACAGTTTTACGTAACAGGATTCTTGTGTGTCAATGCCTAAGGATGTAGTTTGCCTTTAGAAAAGTGTCGCAAATTCGTTAACTAATTATCATGAATCGTGTGGCTAAATTTGTGTTCATTTTAGTTAGTTAATAAGGAAATATTAGTTTATTGTATGGAAATTTATCAGTTCTAAAAGAACGACATTTTATGAGCGAAATAAGAATTGGTAACTTTATAAATGGCAGCAAAACATTTTATTCGACCATATTTTTGTGTTCATGTTTCGGTATTATCGTTCGTTTTAATAATATGTATCGTTATTTATTACAATATGATATTATTAACTGTGCTGGAACTCTCGTTATATAAAGGTAAAAGGAAATTGTTTTTCTACTTCTGTGTCATGTATTCATATACAGCTTCAAGATTCTCAATGTAAATTGTAATTTAAAACGAGGAATAACAAAATAAAGTATTAAGCATTTTATAATATGAGTTTGTTCTATAAATTACAATAATTTGTAGGAGTTCAAATCTTTTCATTTAAAAGAATTCATTTGCTGGACTTTCTGAACTAACAAAAACTAGCAGTCATTGATCCATTTTACACTTATCAAATTAAACTAAGCATACTAAACATGCTAAAATAGATTTTTCTATATCGACATTTTCAGTGTCGTACTTCTACATTATTTCATTTATGAAGGCTTATTAGATGATTGGCTTATTATACATTATAATTATGTGTAAGCAATCTATGCACAAGTCCTTTATGTAAACACCATTTTCAATAAAATAGGGTTCTCCACAGCATGTGATTCAAATATGCTAATTTATCGAAATATATATAACGAATAGACAAAAGGAGAACTATGGAGTGTATAAAAATGAATACTCAAAATTGCTAACGAAGGAAAATTACAACTCTAAAAAATGCATTTTACCTGTACTTTTTATTTCTGGAATTGTTTGCATAGCTGAATATGAGGCGAAATTCAAATTATTGTACTAATTATTGTAACGCAAATAAAAACATTTGAGATTGCTATTCCGGTACATCATTTTCAGTTTTGATATTTTAATTTGTCATAGCATATTTATGCTACCAAATAGATAGAGATAAAAATCTAAAAGGCATATTTTTTCGAATTGAGTTATGATGATATGTGAGACATACGTACATGCTGGTTGTGTTGTATTCGGTGAAGATACATAGCGGTTGTAGCGCTCGTACCTTTTATGGTGTTACATCAAAAATAAACGCATGCATGAAACATATTTGAATGATGTTTAGGCTGGGATTATTGTAATTTTTTTTGGTGAACTGTTTTTCTACACAGCTAGTGTAAAAAAGGATTATGTGGTTTGATTTTCCTAATTTCGTACGGCAACTTAGTTGTTCAACACGACAGAATGAAACTGTAAAGGAAAGGGATTAATATTTATGTAAAAACTCGTGAAAATGATAATATTGTACATTCTGTCATGTATAATGGAAAGTTTTTGTGGTAAGTGAAAACATTAGCTGAAACATTCCTTTCCTTTTTGTGCGACCACTGCACTGGGGATTATTCGGATTTAAAAAAGAAGATTATGTCAATAAGGTATTGAACTGCAGAGATTACCGAGAAATTAGGAAGACGAAAGTATGTTTGTATGCTTTGCATTTCTCGTTGTCTCGGATGCGATGTTTTCTACAAGTTCATTTATCGTGTGTATCCGTATTTTGTGAAATGATTTTGATGGGTCCAAAAAGTTTGTTTGAACGTATATAGTATATTTATAACTTAACCCGACTTCAGCCTGAAACTGTTTTTCCAATCCATCCAACAAGTAGCATACATCTAGAACTAAATATATTGTAATGTGTGTTTGAGTTTTGGTTGACAAAAGTTTTTTGCAGAATGTATTTGATGGCAGTGTCTTAAAAACTACGGTTGGACAAAGTTGTTGATTAGTAGCTCAAGAATAATTAAAATAATTCTTTACTCAAGTGCTTCTGTTTGCCGTATACCCCATGTGCATTGTTTGGAGGTATAAGCGGAATCAGTATTTGTTCCGACTTTTCCAGTAAATATTCTAAGACAGTCATTTTCGTTGACATTGCAGTATTCTATGAGTTGGATTCCATGATTTTTCATGCAAGAAGGACTAACCAAGCTAAACAAAAAGAACAACGTAGGCTTCTGTTCATTGTTATGTAAAGAGTGCATATTTTGTGCATAAATTTGTGGAAAATTTTGTCGAAATACTTCGATCTTTAATTAAATTAGTTCGAGTAGTATTTTGTGTTCGAAAGCTTTTCAATGTACGACATCAGCCGTAAAACTACGCACGACTCTGACTTACCGTTTGAAGGCGAAGGAGTTCAAAACATTCAAAATTTACCAAACGGACAACGCTTGAAACGTTCAAGGATGGATGGTCAACCACTAGAAATAAAAATAAAAAATTGGATTGACGTATTTCCAGAAGAAGTAAGTTTTGTACTGACTATATAACTAGTTAGATAATTATTAAAAATCGTATTAAGAAATCATATATTATAATTAATTCAAAAGCTAAACAAATCTTTAATTCTTTGTTGCAGCTTTGGCAAATGATTCTGGACAGGGTTGACGACAGTATGGATATTCAAAATGTTCTCGTGGCGTTTCCGGAACTTGGCGACATATTTCATGGAAAGAAGCCAGAATGGTTTATTGGTTTGGTAAGTAAACAATTTATATAAATAATTGAGATAACCTAGTAGTAGAAAACACAATACTAATTCGTAATAATTTTTCTCTTTAACAGGTTTTTCCACACATTTTCAAGCAATTCTACGGTTTTTACAATCGTAAGGACATTGGTAGCTTATTATCCATTCGCGCAGTTTGCAAGCGTTGGTGTAGTGTTGCTGAATCATTTTTGGAACATCATCCCTCCCGTCACCTTTACAATCACAATAAAACTAATCGTCGCCACGTATCTTACGGACAGTTCAATTATATTCAGGAAGGTGCTCAGCTACTACAATTGAGCGGTACAGAGGCAATCCAA